>JWJB01010375.1:0-25049 GCA_000812895.1 Rutstroemia sydowiana
ATTAGACCGAATTATAAAGCTGTCGGGGTTAAGGATTTACAAAATACTACGGCTCAAGATCATTCTGCTGTGCCGGATATTGATCCAGAGGCTGTATTACAATACCCGTTTTATCGAGCGGAGCCTGTTGCCATGTTGAGACTAATGCCGAGCCTGCGCCCAAGCGTGTGTTTTGTGATTGGGGAGCTTTCGGATATGAGTCCAGATTTTGTGCAAAAGCCGTGGCTTGCCACGACGGGGGTAGGGATCGGTGGTAGCGGAGGAGAAAGGGTGGGGAGGGTAGTTATGAGGACGGTGAAGGGCGGGGGTCATTATCCTTCTTTTGAGAAACATACTATGGGTGAGACGGCTAAGTATATGGTGGAGTGGTTGGAGTTGGAAATGAAGGGTTATGTGGAGGCTAAGGAGGTGAATGCTGAATGGAGGGAAAAGCCGACGAAGGTTAAGAGTGAGTTGGATAAGACTATGGTTGGTGCTTTGGGGGTTTGGCATCCGAAGAAGTCGCCAGACATGCAGAGGTTGGTTAAGGCAAGATTGTAGTTGTGCGATAAGGCGGCGTCTCGATGTCATTATCTGGGGATGACACTTTTAGGGGGCTAAAGGGGTACATGGTTGTGTTTTTGTATCATGCATTCAATTATTCTGTGATGCAAAGTGATTTTTCTTTTCTTTTGTATGACAGTTAATTGAGGGTGCAGAATGAAAATTAATCATCAAGCTGGCTGTGAGCAGCGTCATATTTTGGCAACTAAGATATTGATTCCATAGCATAGTAATGATTGTTCGACGAGCCGAGTAGTTTGAAATTGGTAAATTCTGATGTTCGCTCTAGTTCTAATGTCTTTGAATGAGTTAATTGACCCCACCACCAAAAGTGTGGTGCGGTACTCTATAGATTCATACATCTATCGCGAAGTCAATCCTGATATCTAGTCTTCCAAATCTTTCCTAAGTACATCAACAATCCAATCCTTTCCTACTATTGCCTCATGCACATGATAAAAGAACTGCAAGGGAAAACAATGCATTTGTTTGTCCCACTCCATCCACTCACCTTGCACATTAGACCTTTCCAACGCCTTCCGAAATTCAACACCATCTGGAGCCAAAACATCGTATAAACCCAACACCCCATGAACCTTTACATTCGCACGCCGAAAGACGCTCAAATCCGCTAAAAGCGGCGAAACTTGCGAATCGCAAGCCATGAATTCTCCCCTCCATCGATCTGCCACTTCGGTTATTATCTTACGACTCAATATCGGGTCGTGAAGTTCTGCTATGTCGATTTCTGGATTTATGTTTCGCATGTCTGTTGCTGGGGACATTAGAAATATGTTTCGTAATGGACATATGTTGTTCCCTCCACAAGATTCGATATTATTGGACTTAGGCTGGTTTAACCATTGCGTGGCTCCGTAAATACCTAATACGGCGGCGATGTTCCCCCCGGCCGAATCCCCCATTAATGCAACCCTGTATCCATCTTTTACAGCTCGTAATATACATGTGTCGTAAAAACGCCTCAAATGCGGAAGAGATGCCGACGCGGTATTATTGGGTGCAAGCGGATAGCTAACGAGATTTATTTCATATTCGGGTAACTTTCTTGATAACTCGGCACATAATCTCCAATGTTCTTTCAAAGCCACATTGCGGAACCCTCCACCGGCAAAATAGTAGAGTCTTGTAGAGGCACGAGATTTGTTCTCGCTAGTATAGACATTGGAGGTTGGGTGAGGGGAGAGGGTATATACGTAGGTGTCTGCGAAATGGTGCTCGTGGATTTGGCAAAGTTTGGAGGTGGAAGGGTGAGGTGTTAATTTAGGGGAACCGACAGGATGGGGCGGCGGAGAATGTAGAATTGGTCTTGCGAAGAGTTTGATTATACGTTGGCATAGGGAACTGAACTTTGTGCAGCTATTGAGATGGTAGATATTGATTGTGGAGGGTTCGGATGTTTCGGATGGGGAGATGGGTGGGGATTTGCTGATTTCCATGATTATAATCTTGATTATGATGGATTTGAGTGCGAGAGTATCAATTGTTCATTATATTAAATATGAGATGAAGAATGTGAGATAGATACCTTGATAAAACTTACATATTTAAGTAGAGCTAACTCGGATTAAAAAAAGAGCTTGTGTGTGATAGTGCAAAAAGATCCTTCCTCCTTCCGTAGTGTACCAACAAATGGGATGAGGTCATGGAACATTCAGTGTACGTAGCGTAGATTAGCTTAGAAGTGTAGTGTCTATTGTTGGTAAGACCGCCGCAGGCCAGATTATTTGTATACCACCTCTTATTGAAAATATAATTGTCAATGTTATTGATACACTGGTAGTTGTAATGATAACACTACCGTAATAAGGTAGTTGAGAGGCTCATAGGGGTAGTTTTAATGCTAAGTCAAGTTGAAATAAAGCACCAAGTGCCTGTGCAGTCAGGTGATATAGTTTGGTAACAGTAACCTACAAATCAGTAATTGAAGAATTAAGGTTGACACCATATTAATTTACTTATATAAACAAAGAATGAATAAGTTGAGGATATAAATTATATATTGCTACATGGCAATACTAATTTGCTATATCTCATGATGCTAGGAAGTTTATTTGATTGCAGATGCGTTTGCAAGCCTTTCTAAACTCTACTCTCTACAAGGTACCTTACTAATAATTAGCCCAGTCTTTGTATGTTAAAGCATTCCAACCACAACCACCAGACAAATCTCTGTGCTTGATTCTTTAAGTGAAAGTTGAGCATTTAGTTTTATAGATTTCATTCTCTAAGTAGGAGATAGATATTGAGGTTTCAAAAAGAGGTTGAAAATTTCATTTGTTAAATTAAAGATGAACAATGAAGTTTTAAGGAATCGATTTTATGGAATGGCAATTGGAGGTTGAAGTTCATACTTGAAGTTGTTTGCTTTTATGCTTTTTCTATAACAACACTCACTCTACAGTACTGTTATAAGGTTACGTGATTCTCGGGTACAGTACGAGTACATCGGTCGTTAGTATTCAGAAAATTAATATATATATGAACCTTGCTTGAAAGCATATGCGGAATGGTGCTATTCTTGAATATGTTGACAAATCGGCTCATTTTGTTCAGCATCTACTCAAAAGGAGACATACGGTGTGGAAGTTATATTTCTAAAGCTTCCATTCTCAATGGAATAATGTTTCCTAGTGACATCACCTTGGTATACTGTATAACAGAAATACTGGCGGATATAGAATCCAACCCAATCGACCTTGTTTACATATTCTTATGATTTGCACAAGCGTGCGCCGCTCATGCTGGGATCATCTCGTTCTCAAATAGTTCTGAGTGCATCTTTCGTATCCGGCAAAGTGGTCCGTGGATAGACAAATTGATTTCTGCGCGAGCACATCATCCCACTATTGAAAGAGCCCCTCAGCCCCATATATAGGAACCGAATGTATCGACTATCCAGTAAAAGACATTGGGTCGTATATAAAATTACCGGCAGCATGTTATTCACGGAATTGCTAAACGTGTACTCAGCTCGGCGCGGGAGAGTCTCGATTTGCAGCAAGGATTCATTCCGTTGAAAATGTTGATATATGACCTGTTACCGTCCATGTTGAAGGATTCCTAAGGATATATCGTTGTCAAAAGATAGTTGCAATTCAATATGATACTCCCAATAGCAATTGCCTTGTTGGGCTTGAGCACAACTGTAATTGCCCAATCCAATACGCAGAATCCGATACTTGGAGAAGAAGGTCCAGCCGACTGTCACAATGCAGTATGTATATCTTCAATTCTCGCTCACTTTGTTAATGCTAACACCTTATCCAAAGTGTACCGCACTTCAACAGTCGTTACAGGAGACCTATTATGGAGCTATTCCTGATGATTTCACGAGTTCATTCTACGCACAGCAACAGAGTGAAGTCGTTCCCGCATGTATTATTCGACCTGTCTCGGCCGAAGAAGTATCTTCAGCTTTGCAGATCATCAGACAATATGAATGTCATTTCGCAGTGAAAAGTGGAGGTCACTCATTTTCAAAAGGTGCTTCAAATGCTGAAGGGGGAATCACCGTAGATCTGGTCAATCTCAAAACTGTAGAGATATCGGTTGATAAGAGCACAACATTCGTCGGGGCAGGAAACAAGTGGAGAGATGTATATGCTGTTGTTGAAGCCAACGGTCTCATGGTTGTTGGTGGACGAGCTGCAAATGTAGGAGTTGGTGGCTTCCTATTAGGAGGTGAGTGAAGAAGAGACTGTGGCATTGCATATCAAACTGACTTATCGCTGGTGGCATTTCTTACCTTTCGGGGGAACACGGAATGGGCGTTGATAATATTCGAAATTTTGAGGTAATCTAGACAAACCATTTGTCGTGTAATGGATGTTAATTTTAAGAATTCAGATCGTTTTGAGTAACGGGACTATCGCAAATGCCAATATCGAAATTAATCCGGACCTATATTGGGCTCTTCGAGGAGGAGGCAACAAATTCGGTATTGTCACCCGGTTTGATTTATACACATATCCCCACGATAAGGCGTGGGGTGGTTCCAGTATTTATGTATTGTCCGACGTAGCAGAATTTCGAAAGCCGAATGGGGTTATTGATACGTGGGATTGGTCACTTTTCTCGCTCACTCGGATTGCTGGAAGAGCCTGTCAAAGAATAGCATGCTTTCTAGGATATTGTATTACGTCTACAGACTTAATTAAAGTCATGGAAGGTATTTCCAACACGGTTGGCAGTGATCCCTACTCGTCCGGATACATTGGTTTTGGATACGTTCCGCAATTGGATTTTTATCTGGGGTTCACATTTCTTTTCAACACTCGCGGTGTGGAAGCTCCTCCAGTGTTCAAAGATGCTCTGGAATTGAAGACCGTGAAGACCACAAACGGAGTAAAAAAATTATCGGCAATGGCGAAGGAAACAGAGGAAATGACAGACTCGGGAAAGAGGTAAGCCTCATATTTGAAATACGAGATTCCTCGCTGACGAAGGGTAGGCATGTCTGGGCACATATGACAATCAGACCTAATGCCGTCTTGATGGCAAAAATCGTCAAGTTATTCAATGAGGTGGCAGAATCCACGAAAGATATGCCGGGCATGGGTATAAGTATTGTGGTACAATCATTCACCAATGGAGTTACCGCGGGAATGTCCAAAAACGGAGGCAATCCTTTAGGAATATCATCTTCTGATGGAGATTTAATGCGTAGGTTCGCCTCTACCTACCATGTTGCAGAATACTGATTTCAAAATAGATTATATGGTCTGTCTAGAATGGTCCAACCCCGAGGACGATGCGAGAGCACACCAAGCTGCCCAGACAAATCTCGACAAGGTTGCTGATCTTGCGAAAGAAATGGACTTATACCATAGGTATATCTACATGAACTATGCGAATGCGACGCAGGATGTATATGCAGGTTATGGGGAGGAGAACAGGTTACGATTGAGGGAGATTCAGCAGAGATACGATTCGGACGGTACGATGCTCAGATTATCGCCAGGTCGTTTCAGACTATGAAGAGAGTAGTAGAGGACAGCAGCATGTAAGAACTAGCAGGCTTGTAGATATGCGTTTAAAAATCGGAAGCCGGAAAATGTAAAATAATCCATCGCGAATGTATAACGACGGATCGACCATGACCCATAAGTGAGCCTTCTTGTACTACCTATGAAGTTCAATGTTTAACATTGACTTAATAAACCAATCATTCTACAATTAAGCTTCAAAGTATCAAGAGTTCAATGTTCAATTTCAGGTGGATAAATATAATTTGTAAGATTCATTCTTCATTGTTTACTCTACAAGTAATACAGTTTTAAAGTAACAAAGTTACGGGGTTAGGTAACAAATGCCTACCTGCATTGTCATCCAATCTCTATTGTTAGCATAATCTCAAAATTCGAAAGTGTAAATGCTTATTCGCTCTCAAACATTTCTCCAGACCATCCAAAAGCCCTCGTCAATCTTCGTCCCATTCTCTTCACGACCGTGAATTGAATTTTCACACCAGGATGCGGTTCATGGAATTGAATATTTCTCTCCGCGCCGTCAACCCCCACAGGAGTGAACTGCCATACCGATCCATACAACTTCTGCACTGCAAATCCCAATGCTACCATTGCTCCTAGAAAGTCAATCCATGGGATATCTCCGGGGGTGTCTGTCTGCCCAGCTTGGAAGAAAAGAGTACGAAAGACCTTTAGTAACCGTGGCGGAACCTTGAACTTTGGTTGTTCGACAGACGGAGTTTCAATTGGAGCTTCAGGTGCCTCTGAATGTTCTGGCTGCGAAGAAGAGCCCTTAGTTTTGACTTTTTGTTTCGTCTTCTTTACCCCAATCTTCTTGGGGCCGTCGTCTTCAAAGATCCAAGGCATGGTCTCTTGTGACTGAGTAACCTTAGCCAGGGGCTTGACAGGCTCGACCCACGGCTGGGTCCTTTCTGTAACTCTTCCTCTAGATTTTGGTGGATGATCTCCAAAGCAATTATTGATGCTTCGTTTGGTCAACTTCTTCCAATTTGCGTCAAATTTCTTCCAAAAGGCATCGAGATTTGTCTCGGCTTTGATCATCTGATCTACTGTCTGTTTCGTTCGCTTCTTGTCGGTAGGGTAACGAAATTTTCCATCACCAGGCATGGCTAGTTCTGTAATCCCTCTAAGCACGCCGTCCATGTGTTCCACGTATCGGGCCTGAAAATCCACTTCTTGAATCATTTTGTCAACATCGTGTCTATATTTCTATCGACGAATGAGGTTAGAATCAAGGTACACGAAGTATAGCAAAAAAGTACGAGTTCCGCCAAAGGCATTTTCGAATTCACATACCTCATTTTCATCATCAAAGGTTGCTGCCCAAGGTTGGTAAATTTCTAATTCGTGAAGTGCGCGGCTCATGATAGCAAGATCGGCGAATCGATCTGCGATGTAGGGCGATAGGTTCTGCTTTTCCAAGGGATCCTGCATCAACTGTTCAAAGGCATCAATGATATTGGACAAGCCAAAGAGGTCCCGTAATTCTTTATCCCACAAGAAAAGTAGCAGCTGCCAAGGGTTCCCAAAGAATGGATCATATTCGTTTTTCGGCATGATATGCATGTTGGTCGAGTATGGATCTTGTGGCGCTCGTGTAAAGACATGGCGTAATGGTGGAGAAGACTGAATATTCTGGAGATAGTGTATCGGGCTTTCGCAGCTTATCAAGACCCTTTGATAGAATGTCAGTTCGGGTATGTAAGACAGAGGTGGATGGAAATGGTACTTACAATTTCTTCAATTTTAAGAGAGCGACTAGGTACTCCTTAGGTAATTGTTTGTCGTAGGAAATATCCTTCGCGTATTTCTCTTTCAAGGTGCATAAACGAGAAGTTTGACGATGGAGAAGAAACCAGGTCTCATAATCACCATATGCAACAGCAATAACATTTCTGATCACCCGCTCCCAGAACTCAGTGGTCTGCGGTCCAGCTGGATGTGGGTTTCCATTTGTATCCAATAATCTATCATTTCGATGCTGACTCCAATCTTCGATTGTGTCTGCAAAATAACCTGGGTCCTCTCTCAAATCTAACAAGTGATCTTCTGCCGCGGACAACCTTGCTTCAAATATAGCCTTGAGACGTTCGAAATCAATATTCGCAGGTAGGCGATAGGGAGCTTCTGTTGTAATTCTTGCCAGGGAAGGTAGAATGTCCGATAGTGTAGCTGGACGAGTTTCCGTGGTTGGGGCCTCAATGATTTCTGGGACAGTTGGGGTGGATTCGTCCAGTATATCGCCATTGGAATCTACTAAATCATGCAGAATGATCTCGCAGCACTTGATTAGAAATGGATATATTCTCTCTTGAAGCTCGAATGCTTTCAAACCATCACCAGGACTGAATTGCCGTGCTGAAAACATCAAATCCGCAGCGTCTTTATCTTCATCCCAGGACACAAGCTTGCCATAAGTTTCGATAGTATCGCCATCCAGGAACATGGTATACATTGGAAGGAAAGCTGGCTCTGGAATTAAATGAGAGATCGTTCCAAGATGGGTAGCATCGACATCGGCACGAGCAAATGCGCTAGGAGGATTCCTTGCTCGACTATTGATGAATATAACAAGTGATTTACTGCTGAGATCCTGTTGATTGATGTATGGCCATTTATATGCATCTTGAAATTTCGATGGTCCAGGTAAAAGGATTCCAGTTCTATCCTTGCGATATTGAGAGAAATCGCACCGATGATCTGGTGACATATTTGGCCAAGCTTGTAACAAAATTTCCTTTTGCTTCTTCTTCGATTTCTTCAACCAACGCTTCTCGAAAACATCATGATATCTTTCCACTATACCCTTCAACTTTATCCAATCCGATAAAATCTTCTGCGAGTAGAATGCTGATTGCTTTTTAACCTCTTCGGGAGATGGATTTGAGCTTGGCATGAAAGGTGATCCAGCATATACATTAATTGGATTATAAGCCCCTTTCATTCCCATTCGCTTCATTTGTTTCTCTAAATCTTCATATTCTTCCGAATTCACAGGAAGTTTTCCATCGGTCATTTCCTCTACCCAATCCTTACGTGGAGGCATCTTTGTTTGATCCAATGATGATGGATGATGAGTAGGTGTTTTGAGAAAGATTTTTGAGAATAAGAACAATTTTAAGAGAGAAAGGTGGAAATTTCGAAAAATGAGGGAAGTAGATGTAAAAGCAAAAAAGGAAGAGGAGGGGTAAGAAGAGAAGGTTTTCTATTCAGTAATGCATTTCTGAGGCGTTACCATATTTGTGGTACGGTATGGGTTAAAAGTTGGTGTTGAGGTCATGTGTAGACGCGTCAAAATTACCCCACCAAATTACCCCACCACAATTTTGCAATAGTTCTAATACGGTAGAACTACAGTACTCTCAGGTAGTACAACATGTTGTTACAGTAGTTGAAGGTAATTATTATCTATATCAGTATACTCAATATCGGGATGACAGCAATATGAAATAAACTTGTTCAATGTTTTCCCAAAAGCATTTTTTTCTTTTTTTTGTTTTTAAACTCCCCAAAAAAACACAAGTACGCCTGAACGCCAACGTCAAAATACCCATGCACTATAACAAATCCATAAACCAGCGTATTCCATACGCTAATGCCCCTCGGACTTTTTCGTTTTAACCAGATATGGTCTAATCCATAAGTGAGTATCTTCCACTCCCCAGCTGTCTTGCTCAGGATCAAGCAAATCGATCCGTTTGCGCGTATTGGCTGCACGAAGCCAGTCCTTACTAGATCCCTTCAAAGCATTGTTGCCGGCTAAAATAGCTCCAACCCTATCGAGTGGTGAATCTTTCTTCTCCTTCTCGAGTAATTCCAAGGAAAAGCCCCACGAAACAACCAAAGTGTGCCTATCGAATATGGGATCCTTGATATACAACTTTTCCCACTCCACCCGGGTGCCTTCAGTAAAAGGATGTTTCGCTACATCAAATCCACGCGATCTATGATGGGCATGATCGTCTGCTGACATCACTCCGTCCGATACACAACCCTCGACGCCTAGTGGGTGTTCCAAAGTTGGCTTGAGCTTTAGAGCTATGGATTCTTTGTCAATGTCATGAACTCTGGATAGCAGATGATAAAAATGTAAAACGAGACGAGAACTTACCTGGTGTTTTTAAGAGCTTCGTAAGGCACACGTCTTGATTGACTACTCTATCACTCATTCCACGACCTTCAAACCTTGGCGTTTGCCAGAAAGAATAGTGATTGAAGCTCCCCACACCCAACCAATAAACTCTCTTGATTTCGATGCTATGTAAGTCTTGTTTGACTTGGGGATCCGTCGTCAATCTTTTTGACAAATTCCACGCTGCTCCCCTTTGCTTGATTCTGGATGCAATCTCTGGGTATTTGAGATACATCGAGAGTTGTGCTTCTCCACCGTGAAGCCATGTCTCGGGACGTTGAAAACTAAAACAACCGATAGTCATTAGCTTATATTTGAGGAACAAGAATCAATAGAATTGGAAAACATACCCAAATTCCAATTCACCAGACTTGAAGTTCCCTAGAGCTGCTTCTACGAGCGCTGCCCTTCTTAATACCAGAGCATTCTTTTGTGTTGCATCCGTTTGAACAAGGTTGTTACTGGTCATTATTTCGTCGATATATTCCGAGAGTGCAAGTGCCCGAGCCTTGTTATCAAGGCCTACAAGATGAGGTAGAGATACTATTTGAACCACTTATCAATATACAACACTAGTTTTTGATTGTGAACTTGAATGTATCGACTTACCATGACTTGTGCTAGGACCTGCAACTGCATTGGAGTTACTTGTAGAACCTGATTGTGCATTTGGTGAGGGCTTGCGCGGTCGAACAGCGAGCTGTGTAGCGGGGAGCTTATCAGTCCCGGAAGAGGCTCTGGGAGGGGTCCTGATTCTTCCTATATGTGTGTAATTAGTGAGTGTCTGCATAATTTTATGGATGATGGGAGGTATGTATTACCTGAAGGGGTTTTGGATTGGGATCTGCTCCTGCTTCTTTCCTTTCCGTCTTGGCTGTTGAATCTTTCCACGGAAGGGATTCTAGCTCTTCCCCGACTATCTATTGAAGTGCTTCTGGCTCTGTCGCTCGTCGCTATATGTGTATATCTTGTTAGTGCTGGGAAAACCAAACGCAGAATCTGCAAATTTCAACTGACCGGGTGATGAATCTCTATTTGTAGTCCCGGGCTGTTGGCGCCCTCGACTGCGACTTCTAGGGTTTGCATTTACTGTTTGTACATTTAGTGAGCGTTTGCATGATTGCATACATGGAGGATGGGAGCGCTGTATTTCCAACTTACTTGTAGACGATCCACTCCTAGGTGGACTGTTGGAATTGTTTCCCGTCATTTCGAGCTCTTGAACTGTGATACGAGATGTATAGATGGTTTCGCGAAGTTAGATATGAAGAAGTAGAATGATGGAAGGATAGATTCAAATGTGGAATGATGAGAGATGGTAATTGGAAAGTGTAAAATGATAATATATGCGTTGACTCGAAAGCGCTACGAAGAACGATGTTTCTGTATATTGGAAGAAATCAAGTGGGAGAAAATACCAACTTATAAGTAAATTCCAAGGCACATTTGACTACTAACCTGGAGCGTTCTGTTCAGTTCATGGGCTACAAATACGGACAAGTTGAATCTTCTAATTGTAGAGCCACCAACAAGTCAGCGAACTGACAGTAAGCGGAGTTTTCAAATTATATAAGTTTGTCAGTGAGAATGTTTGAGTGCATTGATGGCTTACATGCTATGGCCCACTCTGATAAAAGCACTGACGCTCCATACCATAAAAATGGCTAGGAGACTAGCGACCAGGCGCGTATGTTCCTACTCTTCGACCACAAAGGATCTCAAGGATATAATGCCTTTCTATCGATTGCCGATGCTAATTATCGCATCAAATTGATTGAGAAACTCTTCTAGTAGGTATCCTTTCTTCCGAATTTTTTTTCGCCTGGACCAGTCGTTAAACGCCTCCCGACACTTGTCAATATTCCAGCAATCCCATAATTTTTCTGAGGTGGGCGCCGGGTAATAATTATTTGGCAAATTTGCTAGTAACAGAACCAAAAAGCCAACTAGAGAATCTTATAACACCCCTTTTCTTTTTTGGCCATTTAGACCCACTATTCAGCCATTAGCGCTTTTCCAGAATTTAGCGAAGTTTCATTCTTAATCTTACGTGATGATGATTATGATGAAGGCTTACGTGGTGGTGATGACTATGATGATGATGTTGATATACTCCACAAGTCATCTGGAAAAATTAACATGTGTACAAAATAAACCAACATACCAACACAAGATCCAGGTCTAGGAAGATCCCCCATCCTCTCCCGCCACCCAACACTTCTTTTCCTTCTACAGATGTGCGTCGGTTGGTTTTGAATTGACCTATTTCGGTTGAGCTTTTCATAACTTCTAGTTGTATTATGAAATTGTACTATTATACTAGTTAGATTGTACTTTGGCAAGTTGTTCACTGTAGGATTCACAGTTTATCATGGAAACACTGGTTCGAATTCATAATTCCAGTCGTGAGAAAAAGACCGAGGCAATGTAATGGGAGTCATTTGCAATGGGAGTCATTAAGAAGTTTGATGAATATTTATATTGTGCATCTAGCTAGTGCTAGAAGAAGAAAGGTTTGAGAAAAGAAAAGGGTGCAATCGAATCAGAACAGTAAGTCACCGAGGTTCCCTCGATACATACCTACCATAGATACAATCGAACATTTGCCTGGCACACACTGCAGATATTAGGTCCAGCCAGAGGTCGAATGACCACGATGACTGGAACCCTAATACCAGCCGCAGCAGGTACCGTTTGTCGATGGGCACGGAACCAAAGATCGAGTCGGCGTCGCATGTCACTGCGATTGTTAGGGGACGCAATTAAACGATGAACCTGACTGCAAGGCACGTCCTCAACGATAAATCTTCGAAGGTTTGAGAAGGGAAAAGCGCGGCCGGTGTGAACTCCGTACAGAAACATCAATTGAGTCTGTATGTCTCTTGTACGCGTCTCGCCTTGCCCGACTACTAGCACTGATGATGTGTGGACGTTCTCAACGAGGTCTCTATTGCGTCCGAGCAGCGCAAGGAGCAAATTCATCTCTGTAACGCCACCTAATCGGATTCTATCAAATGCTGGGTTGAAGTAGACAATGTCAGGGACCGGCACTCCAATGTTTGCTGTTCCGTCTCGTATATTCCGATAGTGTAGGAGTGCTTCCCGACGACTGTCTTGGTTTACCGAGAGAAGTGCTGGTGGAGTGTATTCAATCCCATCGACTCTCATCCCTATAACCCGGGGCTCCGGATCCATAGCCGCCCAGCTCCAGACCATGAGCTGAAGTTCTAGTGGGAGGAGGAGGAAGCTGTGAAACTCATTTGGTTGAGTCATTTTTGAAAGTTTGTAATCAAAAATACTTCTTGATTTGTAAAAAGTTCTATTGAAGATTTTCCAAGTTGTTGAAGTAGAGATTTGTGGTTTTTGAAGTTGTTGAAGAGAAGGTTTGTGATAATGGGAAAATCTCGATCTTACATACTTCATCTGTAGGGAATGTTCACCTATTGTTCTTGCATACTGCTGCTTAGGCTGTTCATTTGAGCTTGGTAGGATTTTGGATTTTCAGGACATGAAAGGTTGCTTGTTTGGTGAACATTCTATGAACAAAAGGTAAACAGGTATAACGTGCCATACCGGGCAGTCCAACGGAATACGCAGAATACGCACAGAATACGTTTTAGAAGACATGTATTTCAAAACACCTAAAGTTGGACATTGGACTATATGCAACTAGACTAAAGCTATCAGTATGACTTTCACCTGATCATTTTGGTTTGAAGCATCTGAGATAAACACCATACAGCCAACCAGCGGTCGAGATCTACACCAGAGGCTAAAAAGCACTAGGCTGTATATACAACAAATAAGTATAGCGGAGAACCAACCCACTAACAATGACCGAACAGTGATTGAACATCATGCAGATACAGTGACTGAACAATGACCTGAACATCATGCGGATACGTAAGTACTAGGCTGATATACGAGGCCAATTGAGATTTACTTGACCAAAGCAAATTGACCGTGAATGCAGACAAAGATCCAATTTTCAATCCTCATACAATGAAGAAGCCTTACCTAAAAAACGAAACCTATAAACCCAATTATCTAAGTGTTATTTAAAGAATCAAATTTAATCTTTCTTTTGATAGAAAGGCGTCGTCTGCAATTACACGTTTTCCAAAAATTCGCTTCACATTGCACTTGCAACCACCTCTCCCAAAAACCCCTATCCTCACCATCCATCCATACATACCCTAAAATTCCCTCCAAACCCATAACTCATTCCCTCCACATAATTCCTCATCCACCCCAGAAATCTTCAAGTCACTCGTCTTGACGACTCCAACAATTCATCGAGTAATTCGTTCTCCATAATACCAAAATATTCATTGAAACCCATACATTCCCCAATTATTATTGACATATATTTGAACATCAAACTCACCACATGTATTCCTCACACCATCGTCGCTTTTACAGGCTCACACACTTGGAAAGAAAATATCAACATGTGCTTGTGGAGAAAGGGCTTGCGGGTCAGCGACCTGAGAATTCAAGATGGAAGTACAGTAGCGTGAAGAAGTATCAATCAATTCCAATCAATTCTCTACTGTATCGGCCATTTCCCAAGGACAAGGTTCTACAACCACATACATATATCTCCGTGGAATAAATTCACACATTTCCATTTCTATCCGCGTAGGATCCTAGGAGCAAAGGAGAAAATGAATCAATATAATACTATTACAATCCTGAATATATATTTTCAGAAAATGCAAAAATGTAAAGAACATCTTTATGCCTCCGATAATGGGATGTAATACATCAAGATGAAGACTTCGCTCCATGCCTTACTACTATGCTAGGTTGCTAGTATCATCCTAAGCATCGACAAATCGAAATTAAACCAGAACTAAAAACCAATAAATGTGGAACAAGAGCCTTTTGAAGATCATGATGTCCGCCCACCCATACGCACCTTAAACGCCGCGCTTCAACTGCCACATTGCAACGATGCGAGAGTGCATTTTTTTTTTTTGAAAGGCGAGGAATTGTGTTCATCCCATGCACATCCACCACGAAAATTTCAATTACTTATCTTGTACCTCCTCCCCATGCATATTACCATTTAAAAAAAAAACTATTAGAGTTCGTTGACGGTCCATCTACGCTTCAAAGCATGATCCTTCGTCTTCTCAGGATCAACAGCTGGCCTTGGAGAGCCCCACAACCCAAGTGGAGCAACTTCATCCTCTTCCTTGTCTGACACGGAAGGAATTTTTACTTCTTCTTTCGGTGGAGGTTTCGCACCGTCATCGCCGAAATTCATCATTATACTATCGACATCTGTACCGTCCGTTTCGTGGCCTTCATCGACCTCATCACGTGGAGGCGCGGCGCTCCATAATCCTATAGAGGATTGTCTTGCTGGGGCGAAGCTTCTTGTGTTAGAAGATGATACTGTAGCGGTTCGTCTCATGCTGCCTAGACTAGTAGAGGTAGATGTCATGGTAAGTGTTCGTCCGGGATCATGACGTTCTCGAAAACTGGAGGAGGTGGAAGGGCTTCTCGATGAAGATGCACTATTCGGATTCGAGCGCAGATGTTCTGTATTTGCTAAAAGCTTGAGATCATATTGCTCTGCTATCAAACTATTTCTCGAAGAAGTGCGTGAATGTGATTTTGGAGTCGCACTAGGTGTTGAGTTGGGTGTACTTTCCGGAGTTTGCTTTTTGACAGCCATCGTCAACGATGCCATACCGACATCCATCAGAAGAGGCTGGTTGGTCAGAGCTCCGATAAGGGCATTGCACCCGGCACCATGTGTTACCAAAATAAGAACAAGGTCAGTATCTTCCTCATCGTGATATTCAGGGGGAGGAATATGCTCAAATCCAGGACTTGGGGGGGTTTTAATCGCCATCCTTGCAGGATCTGCATCGCCATTATACCACCCTAACATACTATGTAATCCCTTGCGGAATCTTTTGTGCATCGATGGCCATTCTTCCCCATAATCCCCACCGTTTCCCCAAAGTAAGGGTTCCCTCATACTATCCCATTGGTAGTCAACATCAACGCATGCATCTCGGGCATGCGAGACGTATCCTGCAGGAATAGGGTTCGAAGGGGAAATGGCGTAACTCGGGACAGGCGGTTGGTAGACGCCATGCTCGGGAGATGGCAAGTTATCATCTGGCCTGAGACTATGACGGCTTGCATTGCTCCCGACACTACTTAAGCTGCTAGTTCGATCTCTTTTAGGCAGAGCATGTACTAAACTGGATAATGCTGGAAATTCCGGCTTTTCGGTAGTGACCGGACTTCCCCACCCACCCGGAAATGGTTGGAATACACTTGGACCAGAGAAATCCCGAGTATGTATTAAGCTATTATAGTCCTCTCTTCTTAACAAATCCGCCTTAGCCCCGGCTACCATCATAACGGAACCTGGTGGTGGTGTAATATGTTCAAAGTACTCTGGAGCCAACCATTCACCCAAAAATGCATCAACGCGTATCATTGACTTCTTGACATTTTCTTGTTGTGAAGCAATTTCATTTTTTGTAGTAGTATCTGTCGTTTCTAGAACTGGTGCTAGTCTAGGGGAGTCTGATACCAAAGCAGGTCGCATTCTCGGAGAGGAAAAGTTCTTCATTGGTGACTGAGAAGATGTAGGACGTCGTACATGTGTATGTGTATGGCCGGGATTTTGTGCAAGACCAGAACTTATTGCAACCGATGTTTGTACACAACGAAGAAATGGCGATGTATGAATAATAACTTTATGCCTTCTTTTCCTATTCTTTTCTCCATCATGTTTCGTCCCAGGAAGAGGGGGAAGATCATCGTCCGTCTCACGACTTCGCAGAATATTTGCTATTCGGGCTCCAAGCGCTCTCGATTGTGTCCAGCCTCCATATGTAAGAGGAGGATCGTAAGGAGTTGGTGTCGTCAAATACCATTGACTATCAGCTTGATCAAGCCGAGCGCCATGCCTGCAAAGGTGTAAGAAGTCAAGACCCCTCAACGGATACGCAATTCCAGTAATACCCATCAAAGAAATGGTTTCTGGGCAGATATGTATAAACTTACCTGACAACAATAATAACAGCTGGAGGCCAACCCATTTTTACTCCCGACTCCAACAATCACTCCAATGATTAGTTATTAATGAGATGGAAAATTTACTTCATTAATCAATAAGGAAAGGTAAGAGTTTGATGTGAACTTTTTTGGAAGGCAGAACATATAAGTCGCGCCGGCAATGCATGTGATAAAAACCTTAAAAATGAGGGGTTTTTTCTAAGGGCTAGGGGCAGGGGTAGTAGTACTAGTAGTAGGTGCACTGGTGGAGGAATGGTTACAACGGTACCGGTCCTTCCGTAGTAGTACTAGAATAGTGGAACTATTGGTAAACGCCGACGCCGATTATTCTTAATAGGTTAGGTTAGTAATCATCACCATCACCACCAATTTCAAGTAAGTATTAATAATTGAGGCTTAGACAAGTACTTGTGTAGCCAACACTATTGCTTATTGAATTCTTCAATAGATATATGTGATACGAGTAGATCTACAACGTCTCAACGGCTTCGTATTCTTCTTTGCGAGCTGTAAGAAATACAAATACACATAATTCTATTTCTAACTCCTTTTGACCAAAGATCGAAACGCCATGAAGCTATCCAGTCTTCTTCACCTCCCGTTAATATTGGCACCATTACTCTGTCCAACGACTATCAATGCAGAGCATACGAGTAATTGGGCAGTCCTCGTATCCACATCAAGATTTTGGTTCAATTACCGTCATCTAGCAAATGTTCTCTCTTTGTATCGTACAGTCAAACGCTTGGGAATTCCCGACTCCCAGATAATACTTATGTTGCCCGATGATATGGCATGCAATCCTCGTAATGCCTTTCCTGGTACCGTTTACAGTAATGCCGACCGCGCAGTAGACCTTTATGGCGACAATATTGAGGTGGATTACAGAGGGTATGAGGTCACTGTGGAGAACTTCATTCGATTGTTGACAGATAGGGTGGGAGAAGAGATGCCGAGGAGTAAGAGGCTTTTAACAGATGATAGAAGCAATATATTGGTATATATGACTGGGCATGGTGGAAATGAATTCTTGAAGTTCCAAGATGCAGAAGAAATTAGCGCGTTCGATCTGGCAGATGCCTTTGAGCAAATGTGGGAGAAGAAGAGGCATGTTGAAAGCTATTGCGTTTGTTTACTCGTATGCTAACATTTAAAAGATACCACGAACTACTCTTCATGATTGATACGTGTCAAGCGAACACTATGTACAGCAAATTCTACTCTCCCAACATCATTGCGACTGGTTCCTCCGAAATAGACCAATCCTCATACTCTCACCATGCCGATAACGATGTTGGAGTCGCGGTTATTGATCGATATACCTATTATAACCTTGATTTTCTGGAGACGCAAGTTCGAGAACCTGGTAGCAAGAAGACCTTGGGAGATCTATTTGATAGTTATGATGAGTCGAAAATACATTCCCATCCAGGTGTAAGATGGGATCTTTTTCCTGGGGAAGAGGAAGGAGGAAGGGAGAGATTGCTGATGGACTTCTTCGGCAACGTTCAGAATGTAGAGGTTGACAAGGTTACCAATGATACTGAGTGGAAGGAAGACATTTTATCTCTGGGCAAAAAGATTGCGGAGTTGCGTGATCGGGCTGAAGCAGCAGAAAAGAACTCTACAGAATCTGCAATTCCTCCTAGCAATCAACCAATACGGAGAATTAGAGCTGCAAAGGTGGAAGCGGATAACTCTTGGTGGGGAAAGAAATCTATCGGGGCTTGGGCTTTAGTTGGGTGCTCACTGGCTTGGTTGGCAGGTGCATATAAGGAGTCATAATAAGTATTCTTTGTCAGCAAATCATGTGTACACACAAACGGCCTCTCCTATGACTCCTGACTGTTGAACTTCGCCGGACTCCGAACTAATTTCCCATACGTTTACGCCAAAATCGCCTCTATCGCCGAATAATTTGTTCCTGAGCAATGATGGGTCTTCTTCAACTTCAAACCTGATAGATTCAGCAGATTTACCCACTGCTTCTCTGTTCTTTCGCGACCACTCAACACCATCATGGTTATATCCATCCATCCAGATTCAACATCTGCACCTACCGAAGGGACGACGATTTCAGAAATGACCAATCTTGAAACGCTCGGGTCCATTGCGGCAGCAATCTGCTTGAGAATCTTCACACAATCGTCATCAGGCCAGTCATGCAGACAGCGGCGGATGTAGTATATGGAAGCCCCTAATATAAATTAGCACTGTCAAGAAGTCCTTCGATCAGAGTCAGGATATACCTTTAATGGGTTGAGCTGTGAAAAAGTCATATTCCATCTTTTTGACCTCGGGAATTTTGTCACCAATCTCTTGGATCACCTCCGGTCGTTCTTGTAAGATGACTTGGCCTGGGATATCAGCAACAAATTCCTTGATCTGTTTGGAAACATGACCACTGCCACCGCCGATATCGATTACCAACACGGTTTCATTGTCTGTTTTCATCTTAGACAACTCTTCCTTGAAAGGGAATATACCAGCGGTCCACATTGTTGCTTCGGTTTGTGCAATCATGGCAAGGTTGAGGTTTTTGAACCGATTTGGGAATGATCCAATGTGCTCCCACATATTCTTACTTCCAGTTTGATGAGCGAAACAATATGGATTCAATAATAAATCGTCGGGACTCTTGAATCCGTTTTCGCGAAAGAACTCATACATTCGAGAATTTGCAAGATTGTACTCATCATACCTGCGTATACAGTTAGAACAATAGCTGGTTAGGGTAGAATGTCCCGACTGACATCAGTTCGAAGAATCCCCTGATCTTGGGTACCAAGTATATCGAAGAGAATGGGGTATGGCAATATTCCTCTTCTCCGACTTCCTTGAAGGGTCCGAGAGGGGTCAAGACTCTCATAAATCGGACTATATTTTATTACAAAGTCAATTGATTGGAGCTTTGCGAAGGGGATCAACAAATTTCAATATTTTACATACCAAGAAGTTCTTTCTCCACGCCCAATTGCTCAGCCAAGGCATCAGCACTACGGGGAGATCCGTCTAGGGGTAAAGCTTCAAAAACGCCCATTTCCAAAACTGCTCTCAATGTTGCTGTGCGTACTGACTATTTCACACGTGATAAATTCAGCTGAATATTCTCTAGCTACTTTTGCCCACCTTTTGCTGATATTCGTGTTCCAAAATTATCAACTTACATTGTCAATATTGTGAAATACCATGTCAATAGGTCCTCGAACAGTGTTCAAGAGCAAAGACGTTTCCATATAAAGGTCAACATGCTTTTGACCAACCTTTCCTGAAGATTCGATATCTTTTTTGCCCAGATTTTTGATAGATATCTCTTCGTAAACATCAATAGCCGTACTGACTTTCTTCAACATTGCCCTCATATCGGCAATTTCTGCAGCCAAGGACTCTGCATTTTTTTCCATGATTGGTATGGAATTAATTTTTGATAGCGATGCCAATGATACCCTTGCTGTATTGCTACACAAGAAATATGAGCTCCTAGGATATTAAGCGTCAATCTTGGTTCGTCAATTGATGATCTCGTGTCTGACAACTTGGACCTTTTCCGTATCATAAGGTTACGTCGAATGCGATATGATGCAAAATGGCAAAAAAACAACTTTAACAATGGGTTTGTCTTGTGCAGAAATGTGTAAATGATTTTTTTTTAAATCGTTGGAGAAAAGTGATCAGATCGACTATCTATCTATCTATGTATCTATCTACAAGTATGATTTCACATATTTTTTCACTTTTAACCCCCATCTTTTCACCTTCAAGGTTCAGCTCCTTCCTGATATTTTTCCCCCTCCTTTTCCGGGGGGTCACTTCTACTTTGAATGATTTGGATTATTATTATTATTGTGAATATTATGGCTAGGTAGGTGAATGTGGGATTGGAAACACTTTAAATAAAATACCTAATAATGGATATTAGAACCAGTTAAATATAAAGAATTTCTTTTCCTAGCTTGGGTTTCCTGCAGCTGAACGAACTTCCTTCTTGCTGAGGAAAGGTGGGTGAAGTGGATTTTGGAAATATAGAAAATTAATGATTGTTGTGAGTGATGCATGGTATGCCACTTTTTATGTATGGAGCATATGAATGAATGAATGAATGAAATTTGATTATTGATGATCTGAAAGTGAAAATCCACTTTTCTAGAATGGAATATGGGTTTTAGTTAGGTGTGGTAACTACTTTTAGTTCTAGTGATGGTTCTAGTTTCTAGTTTCTAGTTTCTAGTTTCTAGTTGTACTGTACCTAGTACTGATTATCAAATACAAATACAAGTGACAGCGAAGCAAGTTCAATATCATATCTCAGAAATCTTTTCTAGTCTTTTACAAGTATATTAGTATTTCCGTATGTGGAGTAGAAGTAATCTAGAAAACCAAAATCCTATTGTACGAGTATGTTCAGAAAGATGTCTTTTTTTCATAACAAAATTCATCTAAAGTCATGAATGAGATGAATTGTTATAGAGTGGCAATGATACCTTTTGATATAATATTTCTATTGTATGTAGTGAATAATAGGTAAGTAAAGTTATAGGAATATATCCGGTTGGGTATAATATATCTGGTATACGAAGTACAGTAGAAGTAATCAATTAATTTATCTCCTCCTCATCTCATCCTCTTTTTGATTTTAATATTCTACGGAATAAAAAAATATTATTCCCGTCCCGTTTAGATACTTATATCCTTACAATCAATAGCCAACCACCAATTTACGGGTGATACTCAAAGTAACCATACCACGCAATCAATCAATTTTCATCTTATGTACCGTATGTCATCCATCAATCGGCTTCATCCATCGGCTTTTATCCAGTTTGTTCTGGGGATATAAAAATATAATACAGGCTAGGTTATAGGTACTGGTAAGCAAATAATGTAAGAACTTTTTCTGAACTTCTGGTCATAGCATCTGGTACCCTTATCCGGTTATAAAATACTATTGATAAAATTTATTTCTTTTGTGCAATACTGGTAGCGATTACGATTGCGAGAGACCGACCAGTAGCGGTTACGATTGCGAAAGGTTACGACTTACGAGAGGATACGGTACTGGTATTGGACCATTGATATTCTATTTCACTATACAATACTGTATTCATAGAATAAAGCAATTTACTACTTGCCTATTATAGTATGACCGATGCGATATGTTGTGAACCCCGAAGATCTGACAGACATATTAATGAAATACTTAGGTAGTACTTATTACTACTTTACAACTTGATTTGAGGGTACAGTATTTCAAATCTCTACTTCAAAACTATGATACCACATACCACTCAGCGGCACTCACTTCTTCGCTTCCCTTTCTTCCGAGGATCCATATTCGTACTTAAGTAATTAAGTAATATGAGAAACTCAGCCGTTGACGGAGCTAATTCAATTGGTATAAAGATCTGATCATTGAACCTTACCTTAGTTTTATATCAATAGGTTTGGTTCAAAAGCCAAGCTCAATCGCTTCACAAACTACTATTGTCATTAGTACTGTTACCGCTATTGCAAATTGGGACATCATACAACATCGTTGGAATCATACAATATTCAATATTATTTTTTGTTAGACTACGAACTTCAATAGGTATCAGTCCTATTCTGAGCACTAATTTTTACTTGTTTGTTATCTACCTACAAACAAGGCCAACACATCATATAAACAACAGCTTGAGATACAGGATACAGGACACAGCACAACACCACACATACGGTACACCGACCAGCTCATCCAGCTCAAAAGGCAAAGCAGAAGAGATTTCAGCAAATTAGTGGATCAGTCGTACAATCTTTACCAATCGTCGATTGATAACTTATCTACCTTGCAATTCCACCTTCCTTCCAAAAACCCCCACGAGCTCAAAAGTTGAAAGTAGCAAATAATCATGGTCAAAGCAACGGATATCACGGGAGATTCTCCTCAGTCTCCACCCACAAACAATCCGTCCACTTCCGCTGCGCCGGAACCAACACCAGAACCAGAACATGCACATGCACCTGTCTCTCCACAAGCTGCAGATGCAAGCGCAAGTAGTGCAGATCAAACCGGAGCAGTTACCGCCGAAACTCCTGCAAACGATACTGACGATGGAATTCAAGATGATGCACACGTGGAAGTGGTATGTTCGTCCCATCTACCATGCTTGCTTGCTACTCTAGCTAGCCCTCATCAAATCACGAGATCCCAAAATCACGAGATCACAACCACAAACTACAATCATGTAAATACTAACCCGCACAAAACAGGACACCCAATCCGAGGCAGACAGTTCCTACGATTATGAAGGATCGATTTCCTCATCTACTAGTATCAGTTCTAGTATCCTAAACTACACATACGAGAATGGTCGTAGATATCATGCTTATCGTTCTGGTGAATATCTCCTTCCTAATGATGAAGCCGAGCAAAACCGTCTGGATCTTAAACACCATGTTTTTAAACTTGTTCTTGGAGGACGTCTCTTCTGTGCACCAATTGATGATAATCCTCAGAGAATTTTGGATGTTGGAACGGGAACGGGTCTCTGGGCTATTGAGTGTGCGGATGAATTTCCTAGTGCTGAGGTTACGGGTATTGATTTGAGTCCTATTCAACCGGCTTTTGTACCGCCTAATGTTAGTGATGGGTTTTTCTTTTCTTTCTTGATTCGAATTTGATTTGGCTTGTTGGATGTGGTGTTTTTGTGATTGTGGAGGTTAGGTCATAGTCTGACGCTCCTTCCTACCTTTCACTTTCAAGATTTTACGCAAAACCCCTACTCCTTTTCCCCTTTACTCCCCTATCCTTGAAATACCCCCCTTTTCCTCTACCCAACTAACAACCCCTAGTGTAAATTTCTCGTCGACAACGCCGAAGACGAATGGGTCTACACCAACAAATTCGACTTCATCCACTGGCGCGTCCTCGCCTCCAGCATCGGCGACTGGCCAAAATTCTTCTCCCAAGCCTACGCCAACGTCCGACCAGGCGGATGGGTCGAAGCCCAAGAACACGACGTGCGTATCCATTCCGACGACGACACCGTCACCTCCGCCTCCGACCTAGCCAATTTCTTCCACCTCATCGACCAAGCATCCGTCCGCAACGGAAAACTAATGGATGAAGTAGCCAACCAACAGAAAACTTGGATGCAAGCAGCCGGCTTTGTAGATTGTCATGATTTGGTATATAAAGTACCTATAGGTAGATGGCCGAAAGATAAGAGATTGAAGGAAATAGGAATGTATTATCAAGCGCAATGTTTGGATGCCGTAGAACCGATTAGTATGGCGCTTTTTACAAGGGTGTTGGGGTATTCGTATGAGGAGGCGCAGGTTATGATGGTGGGGCCGAGGAAGGATATGAAGAATCCGAATGTACATGTTTATATGAAGTTTCATTTTGTGTATGGGAGGAAACCGTTTGATGGGGAGGTGGTGTAGGGTTTTTGAGTTGGGGGTTGGGTTGGATTGGATTGAGGGGTGTTGAACTTATACAAGGAGGAGATTTAAAATTTATTCGTGGAGGTTGGTTATCTTTTGTCGGAAAAGTAAGAACTTAAATCGAGTTCTAAAATAAATAAATTTCGCAAAAGCTTCAATTTTTCAATCAAATTCCAAGAAGTCGATACGGTATTTTACAAATCATGGAATATGGATTGGCATTGGTATTCGGCATTCACACTTGGAATGGGCGAGTACGGAAAAGCTGTAAGCGTGCAATATAAATAGCTCACCAAATTTACAGAACCAAGCAAGTTGTAAGTCAACCAGCCAACCAACCTATTCGATTATTCTGCTTGCTAGTAAAACAAAAAAGAACGTATTTCCTCATATCAATTCTCAAAGAACTGCGAACCAAATCAAATCATATCCATCAAATCACTTTACCTCTCGTGTATTCCAAAAGAAAAGAAAGTACAATAGATTCAATATCTGTCCGGTTTCCATGAAACCGAATTTCACGGAATAGTGGAGATGCACACGAACGTTGTGTTATGATTTGGGCATCTGAACTTGCATAAAGAAACCAATATCAAAGAGTGATGTGGGGTTAGACTCTGCTGTGTAACTACTAGTGGTTCGTACTGTATTGTCCTTGGCCACATATTTTCCAGATACACCAGCAGAGGTTTGCAACTGTGATGGTTATGAAAATGTGGTGGAGAAGAAAGAAAAGAAAGGTGAAAGAAGAGAAGAAAGTACGTGAATCGGATGTATAGCAAGGCCCGATTTCGAATCCAACTCGGAAAGTAGTCCAAGAATCGCAGATGGAATACATTATACCCTATCCAACCGATAACCCCTTTATCATAAATATAAAGAATTTCTTTTCC
>JWJB01010377.1:0-14539 GCA_000812895.1 Rutstroemia sydowiana
ATCCAAACCACCCCAAAAAAATTATCCCCAACCACAACCCCCTCCCTCCCCTCACACATCCCCTCAATCCCAAGCCAAAAGCAAAAAGGTATCATAAAAAACCCACATCATATCAAGCATGCATATCTCGCGACGCATTCCATGCACCAAGCATATCCATATCCATATCATATCGCACGCACGCACATACACGCCAAATGCACGTAGCAAATCAAACCCAAATCCCATCAAACTGAATCACAAATCCCATATCTCTCCAAGCAAGCACCGAGACATCTTAATCTCATCTCGTTTCAAATCAAGCCCCATCCCCATCCATCTCCCCGTCCTCTACCACACCTCCCCCATCCTCCCCCTTAAAACTATAAACCCTAACCTCACAATCCTCACTCCCTGTACACATCCTACTATCCCCAAGCCCAATACAAGTAACCGGACCTCTATGCCCCGTAAACGTCCTCTCACACTTCCCCGTCCTCGCATCCCAAACCTTCGTCATCATATCTTGAGCACCACTAACCACTCTTAACGTATCCCCTGCAAGCGCCCACACCCCTTCCACATGTCCAAACAGTGTTTTTAGACACTTTCCCGTATTAACACACCATAGTCTGAGATTATTATCCAATGCTCCCGTTAATATATATCTCGGAGGTCTTTGACGATTTTCCGGCCACGTATCAAATAGATTTGCCGTTTGCGATGATTCTTGCCGATTCAAATCAATTTGAGAAGAAGAGCTAGCCGTTCCATCGTCAGCTTCATCCGTATCCACATCATCGAATTCGTATTCCGGTGGTAAAATAGTAACTTGTTGAACTGGACCCACATGTCCTTCGAATACTTTAATCGTTCGTCTGGTATCCAAATCCCAAAGACGAATTGTACAATCGTCCGAGGCAGAGAAAACCGTTCTTGATGCAGAATCAACTTTAACTGCATTAACCCAATCCGTATGTCCTCGCAGGGCAAATTTCGTTTGATCCTCAAAGTTCCAAATTTGTATCGTTCTATCGATAGATCCGGAAGCGAGAAGATTACCTTCGAAATGAAGACCTACTACACCATCATTATGACTAGGATATGTAGACATACATTTTCCAGTTCGCCAATTCCAAACACGGATATCCTTATCGAGACTTCCACTAATTAATTTGGTATCATCGAACTGTAATGTTCGAATACCAGAAGTATGACCACGTAGTGTTCGTAAACACTCCCCAGTTTCGATATTCCATATTTTGATTGTTGCATCGTATGAACCTGTAGCAAGAATATTATCATCAAACTGTAGACATGTAACTCCATTCGAATGGCCCCTAAATAACTTCATCGAACATCGACCATACTTCCAATTCGTACCAACCTTGAATCTATCCTTGTAGACATCTTTCCAAGGTCGGAATTTAGGTCTGCCGAAATAGGAATCTTCTGAATTGGTACGTTGACGTTTCGAGCTTTCCTCTGTGCAGTCTGTAATGGCAGCAGTTCTCTTCCCTGATGCATTCAAAGACACTACAGAAGTTTCCGTATTCCTCATAGCATCTGGTAATGGGGTCAAAAGCGGTGACCATTCATTGAGACCACGACCAGTAGCTCTTAATTGTTGTTGTCTTTTCCAATCCCGCAATCTCTTTCTCTCCAGTAACGGCAGACCCCATCCACATTTCGTACATTTCCTATCAATATGTTGTTCGCACATCTTATGCCAGACCACATCATCATCTGCCATTATTCGCCATTGTTGACTGACTTGTGCGGCTTTACATAAGGATGTAGTATCGAGGTAACACAGTATTTTGAAGGAGATTTCGGAAGGTAGTGCGGTTATGAAGTCGATTCGAATGAGGTCGCGAACTGCGGAAGAAAGGTAGGATAATTGTGGGAAGCAACATTGCGAAAGAATTCCTTGAAGCATAAGATTCCTATGTTTTGCAGGCGCAGCAGAGAAAAGTGACCAAACATGAGATATTCCTTGTTGATCGGATTGCGACAAGCTTTCTAGCTCCTAAAATTCAAGCATTAGCACTTTTACCGGAAGAGGAGTACAATGTGCGACGCACCCTCTGCAAATTTTCCATTGTAGGTTCGTCTGCTGTCCTTCGACATTTTGAATCGGGTCTATGTCGATAACAGTATTTTGTATTTGGATCTTTCCTCGTAGAAGGAGTTGTCGGTGAATTCTTTCCCAGAGGCGCATATTGTTCTGGAATATGCTTTGCAAGGAATGGTTGAACGGTTTGACCTGCGAGTTTGCTTGTTGATGATATCGTCATTGTCGGATCTCTATGATCGTGATCGGCTCTACAATTGTCCTCCATTGACAGTGGTTGTCCCGTTTCGATAATATCGGATTCGAGATCTTTTCGGTTTGTTTCGTTCTTTGACAGTACTTCGTTACACAATTCTTGATCCTTTTCATTCGAAGTAATTTTCCTTGAACGTTCCAAGTCCATTTCTACGGAATGGCGTAGTGCCAACGTATCGTCGTGATTTGACGCCATATTGACCATGCAATGATGAAATCTCGGGAGGCACAGATCCACTCAAATGAATTGGGAAGTAAGTAAGGGATTATAAGATTGTCAGATTATGGCAATCAATCTCTTAACAATTAATAGGTGATGAGCAAATGTGCTCAATTCTTAATAAATCTCGACCATCCAAAGAATAATCAGTAGAGGAGGACTAGGAAGTTGTCGTTTGTTAATCCTTCGAGTTGAGGTCAATCTTCTATGAATTGCGTGATTCGTAGTGGACCAACTGGCGAAAAAGCAAGGTTTAGAATAAAAAAACAGCACGATACGATACGATATCGGCCCTGGTAGTAAGGTAAGGAACTTGGAAAGGTTCTTCCGATGATGAGAATCCGGGGATCATACAACTTTACCGATTAGTTGGAAATAAGAAAGGTACTGGTACGGAGTACATGAACTAATTAGGAATAGAGTGTAGAAGATATACACAAATGAAAATATGAAAATGGGGGGATATCTTTAATACAAAATATATAAAATTTTATATAATAATTCGTAAATTATTATAAATTATTTAAATATGAAGCAATTCAGAATTAATGGCATTTATCAATTTCGTTGCGACTTTTGTTCTTGTCACTTCAAAAGTTAATTTCTGGAACCGTTTGTTATGGCCTGAGGCATAAAAATATTCTATCAAACCTAATTCTGATCACGCGATAAGGATTCTTTATTCATCATTTTTCAATGCTTTCGTTGTCAAATTTCTTAACTTTTCTTCCCCTTTTACGCGTAAGACAATTGAATTGATTTATAAACCCTCATGTCACCATCTCAGAGGCGGATTCGTATATAATACGAAAAGACGAGAGAGATTTGATATTCATTACATATGATTACCAAATACAAGAAGGAGAGTCCCTGAAAGAAAAAGAATCTTTTTTTTCGTCCGATAATTTGTTCTAAAGAGGGGTTCGGAATATTTGTGGATCAAGAGAGGTGGGTGGATATGAATTATCGCCACTTGAATTATGTAATATTACTTGAACGCCACTTATCACCAGCCACTATGCGAAAGTCAGCCACAAGCCATACATATACAGCCCTATCGCTTACCCTCGGCCTCGTAGTTGAATCGAGATCGGGATGGCCCTATTTTATAGTGCTTACAGCTAAAGAGCTTACTCCAGGGCCCTAAATTGCTATCTATGCTATCTTGAACAAGGTTAAGATGCGCGAAAGAGATCTTGGATTTTATCAGCAATATCTTCGTGAACTTTTACTTGTGTTGCACAGAAGTACCAAGAAATACGTTTGTGTGTTTTTTTTTTCGATAGAGCTGGTGGAGCTTATACTCAATTTTGTTCTTTTTGGACTGTAAATTTCAATATTTAATATTTTCTTAGTACAAAGTAAAGAGTTGATTGTTCAAATCCAATTCAACAAATAGGATCCATAAAATTCATTGTTCTTTTTCTATTTATTAATTCAGGCTCAGGCACATTTCTTGGTACTTCTGGGCAACACGAGTATGGTATTAATAAGATTAATATATAATGAATAAAAGTCTGAACGAGATAGAAATACATAACAAGAATAGAAATAAAGATGAGACTTTCAAATTTGACTTTGAAATCACGTTGTTTCTTTCCCTAAACCACCCCCTTTTTTAGAACTTCCGAACTTGGCATATTTCTGCCACCACGCGAAACCTCCCCCCTTTTCGAACATGACACCAACCCACTACACCATATTTTTGGCATTCACCCAACCAAAACACCACCTCCCATCACCAACCTCACAACCCATCCCCAATATTAACCGTCACCACCTCCCCATCCACCGTTATCGGCACCTCAAACATACATCTCCCCCCACCCACCAAACACCTAGCATGAAAAACCAATCTCGTCGCATCCGTCGAAACCGTCGCTCCCCCGGGCGCCGTAATCTCAAACGGATCTCCAGTAACCATCAATGGTTTCGCACTCTTCTTATACGGACCCTTTAGATTCTTCGCCGTCGCATAACTAATATCATATAATGTTGTGGAATAACAATTACTGCTGAAAAATAATATGTATATACCGTTTATGTAAACAAGTGAAGGAGCTTCGATTAAAGGACCATCTGCTTCTCCACGATCTAGTAATTTGATTGCAGAACCGACGGGTTTTGTTCCGGTGTTGTCGAGTTCTTGGAGCCTTAATGGGGTTGGTATGAAAGGTGCCTCTGAGTTCCCACAAGCACCATTTCCATGTCCAATACTATTCCCATCAATCTTATACAAGACAAATCGTTTCCCAGTCAAAGGATCTTGAAATCCACTAGGATCGATTGTTCCACCAGATGCGGTATTACAAGCCAAAGCATCGTTAGCAGGTATATAAGAACCGAGTATCTCAGATGCAGTGGCGGTACCAATACAGTGACCACCAACTTTAGCACCACCAGTATAATAGAGTATATATTTTTCACCAATGAGATGAATATCTGGAGCCCAGATATCGTGACCAGTAGACCAGCTTCCTACTGTGGGAAGGAGTTCGTGATGGATGAGAGTCCATGGACCGCCGTAGCCGGGTGCGGAAGCGGCGGGAACACGGTAGACACCGTTGGAGGTGGAGAATGCGTAGAGGGTTCCGTCTGTGTCGAGGGTGATGCTTGGGTCGGGGAAGTTTTCTGATATGATGGGTTTGAGTGTTTTAGCGCGGGGGAGGAGTGGATAGCTTTGAGTGGGGTGGATGAGTGAGGTTATGATTAGGAGGGTGGTTGTTAACCAAGTGGTGGTGAGTTTTGTGTTTGTATGCATTTTTGTAACTTGAGAACTTCAGTTCTGAAATGGTATTACAAGAAGTTAAGAAAAGAAGGATGATGGAGAAATATGAATTGAACAAAATGGATATCAAAGAACTTACCTTATTTATATTTCATCTAATAACTTATGACGTAAAACACGAATCTCATTTCCCCATCAATCCATCAATTCTGCGTGCCAAGATCTCATCTCATCCTATCCACCTCTCCCATCTCACCTCACCTCCTCCACAAACTCCACAAGGCATATTAGCAAAATCAACATCAATCTCATATTTCCTCTCTCACTTTCTTTCTTTCTTTCATAAGTCACAACCATCTTATCTCACAAAGTTAACGAAAAGAAAGTTAAAATTCATATCAACCTATGCATTTTCCATAATACATAACACCTTACAATCTCGTAAAATAAGCGTAAGAGCCGTTCTTTCAATTTGGTGTAGCTGTTGTGTTCCCACACCGGTACACAAAGTAAGCTTAATTTTCCCTCTCTCTCGCTTACTTTGCGGCTTAGCAGATTAGATTCGCCGCATTCCTTACTCGCTTAGGTATTGTACGCCCAGCCTACTATATTGTATTAATTTTGCCCTGGCCCCTTATTTCGTTTTGCTATTTTAACAGAAGCAAACGTGAATTAACAAAAGAATAGAGCTTATAATTTTATTAATTAATGAAAATATGATAATAGATATGGTAGATAAATAAAGAATTGTTGAATTAACTAAACTCATCAATTAATCAATTATATAAACCCGCAAGCAAAAAGACAACTATAAACAAAATATCATCAGCGCGCTACGCTTCCTAACACTATCTTTCTTAATATGTGAGAAACAAAGATGGGTGAACCATCAGATGGTGCAATAAATTTGTCACCACAGCAGATATCAACGCCATATAACATAATATTCAAACATCTATCTAACAATGGACATCTCATAATAATGCATCTTCGTAGAGGACGATCCATGGAAAAGACCTATTGCGGCAGTTCCCAGATTACCGCCACCAGATTGGGTATCCGAATTGGATACTACATATTATGAGGGTCGAGGTGTTCATTATTTCGGAGTCAGATATGAGCAGATAGCAGTGGTCCAACTTTGGTTCGAGCCACCCTTTGACATACCACGAAGACCAGATCGAAACCTTACGGTTACACTATTTGCAACCGTCATGGAGGGAATTTGTACCATGTTAGACTCTTTGAGTTTTGGGGCTCTTGTGTCCGTATATAATAAAGGGGACTCGTTGGTCTCAATAGCGGGATGGCACATCTTTTGTGACCTTATCTGTGGCACGAAAGGATTGTACTTTAACGGGCAACATTTTCATATAACTATAAATCGCAAGTTGGTTTCACAATTTTCCCAACACGACTTGGAAATGACACCAGAAATAAGCACAATGTATGCTTTTGCCTATTATGGCTTAAAGACGTTGAAGGAGGATCTGTTTATCACGGGGATTTCTATGTTGATGGTAGTTCGCCTGTATTATAACCTCTATCAACGCTATATATATATTAGCATTTATATTAGGCAGCTAAATTTCTTGATAAATAACTGACGAGTAGATATAAAAGAGGTCGGAAAGATCGTCCAGTTACTTATCCGCAGGCTTTTGAATTCCAGTATTGTTTTTCCCTCTCTTAGCCTTGCTTATTCCTCACTTAATATATCAGCCTTGTTTTTTTGTTACCTAGCCGTATCTCACATCGTTCTTCGTTCACCAGTGAGTGCAATAAATCCATCACCACGTAAGAATTTGAAATTTTATAACAAATTCAATGTTTATCTCATTTTCATGCAATGAGCTTCATTGAATGTTTATCCCCTTTTCATGAAATGAAATTCATTCAATGTTTATACAAATTTCATAACATCAAATTCAATAATTGTTAGATAGACGTCTGAACCCGAGTCTTGGAAGCGTTAATGAAGAAGGGAGTTATCGTATAAGTATTAAAAAATAACATTGGCGACTCACGCAAAAAAATCTAAATATCCATATCCATTTCCATTTCCATTTCCATCCAAAATCAAAGAAGCACGAAATTGAACTAAAAAAAACAATATAACCTCCAAGTTATCCACGGCAACGAAACACACAGTTCCTACAACCTCAACATCTCCATCCATCCTAAAGTCTTTCAAACTACCTCCCTCCTTCCTTGATTAATTAAAAACGCAGCGGTACATAAAACAAATCCTCCAGCCGCCAAAGTCCCCCATGATTGTGCCGCCCCCTTTTCTGCCCCCACTATTTTCGGATACACGACGCTCTGCCTACCCTCTATATGAACGTAAATTAGAACTGTGAATTTGAGGCTGAAAATTGGAATTGGAAGTGTGGTTGAATGATTATGTTGTGGTGATTTTTCCAATCGGCTTGATCGGGTTGTGGTTTGTTGGCGTTGGGGGATTTGAGATTGAAGGGAATGGATGTGAAGTAGACGTAGCGCGGAGAATCTATGATCTGTCTCCTAAGCCGCGCAACCCCTTAAGATTTCCTCTTTGGATCTGCATCCCTATTCCCTTCCCCATCCCCGAACGATCTCACCTTTAAACCCTCATCCCCAACAGCCCTAACCCTATACCCACAAAACTGATCCCCAATACCATTATGAGATTCATTCGCAACCCGAGTCTTAAGTTGTGAGATATCATGTATAATTTCATTCCTAGCGCTCCCTTGAATCTGAACATCAACGCCACTAAACTGATCACCCTTAACACCAACATCTATGCTATTCCCTTCGCAGCGCAATTTTCCGCTACGATGTCTGACGTTTGTGGAATTTTGGAAGATTTCAATTCCCAATTTCTGGTTCCCGTCTCCTTGCAGCTTTCGGTTCCCTATCACTTCAGTGTCGTATGTCGAGTCGCTCTGTATCATATCTGACTCTGTGACCAATACTTTTCGAGATCTAGCGCTGCTTGCGGAATGCTGGCCTGAATCTGATGTGGATGATGATATATTTGAATCAACTCTTTTGTTGGTTTTTGCGTTCGTTGTGCTTGTAGATTTCTCTGTTTCGGGAAGTTTGGAACTATGTTTCGAACCTGCATGTGTTACTACAGCTTGTTGAGGCTTCGTGGTGTCATTGAGACGTTTCTTATATTTTTGGCCATATGAATCTGACATGGGCAACGAAATACTTGAATCAATTCCGTTATTGATCTTTTCGTTCGTCATGCTCGTGACTTCTTTTATTTCAGAAGTTCTCGTTCTTTGAAAACATGTTTCGGTTGTCTCATATTCGAATCCAGTTTCATCGATCGGAACATCTTTGACGGGACGAGTCGTGAAATTACTTCTAACCTTCTGCTTTTTATCGTTACGCGGCGCTGTCTCGAATTTCTGGGTTGTGATTTCTTCGTCTATTTGGACGCCTCCCCTTCTGCCCCTGATGTTCTCATCGATTGTAGTACCGTATGACTTGCGGATACGCCTCGTCTGGACTACAATCATGTCCCTCAAAATTCTTATGTATTTGCGGCGCTTGATTGGCTTTTGGTCGTTTCGATTGATTTCTTCATGAGTGGCTTTTGGGAGAGTCTTGCTATCGGAAGAATTCGATGACGAAGGGCGCGAATCAGAATTTGGTCTGGTACTCATCGTGAGTTCGCCTCCACCCTCCATTTCTCCATTTTCGAAACTACTAGACCCCGTTCTAGAAGACATGGCTGAAATATCTGCCTTGATACCGTAAAGAACCTCGGTTTGCTCGTTCAAAACTTGTGTTTGCACAATGTGCATATGTAAAGCTAGGCTACTTTTCTTCCGATCAATTGATTGAAAGATGTGAATGAATTCTTCTTTCTTCACAAGGAGACCACAAACACGATGTAGTCGAGGTTTCCGGAGGAGAGAATTGATATCGATTGCTCTGATAGAGTCCAGAATAGAGTGAACTATCTTTTCGATTTCTTTAGTATGGAAAAGATCGTTATTAATAATGGACTTTGTCAAAATTGTGAGGTCCTTAATTTGCTGTTGATATCGTTGAAGTGTTGGGGTGCACCCCTTTACATCTTGTATCAAGGAGTAAATCTGTTCACAACAATTCCAAAGTTGAGCCGCAAAGCCTAATACACCAAAAACTTCCGCCATGGCGAACGACAGGAGATTACGAGTTGATTTAAAATACATAAACAGGATCTGAATCCTTATCTAAGAGAAAACAAATCCACCTGTTAGGATGAGAGTTGATATCAATTACCATGTCATCGGATCAAATCCAAGAGTTGAGGGAGGCACTGTATGCAATCATCATACCTATTTCAAGCCAAACCAATGAATTCCCCCTTATTCACATAGGTCCATTGGTTAATATTTCCTTCACATCTGTACGAAGTACTACCAGTAACACCATAAGATGGTGGCAAATTTAATCGTTTTGAATGGAGGGGTAGGATATCGTAAGATCAAGATGTCGATCAGTGCTGTGTTTGTTTGCATGCATCTACATTGTGGGATTCAACTCCTTTTGTTGCTTTCAATTTATCCACTAGATCGAGAATGTGTAGTTCGCGAAGAACTACATACCGCAATATCAAATTTTGCTAAACTCGAGAATATGGGCAGTGTCAGCGGAGCCCTCTTCTTTTGGAAGCAGGTCCATCCTACGGAGAAATTTGGTAGGCTCGAGATTGCGGGCAGTGTTGGCGTAGCCCTCTTCTTTTAGAAGCAGATTCATCCTCCAAGGAATTTGAGGGGCCAAGGCCATTCTTTCATACTTCATGCATATACTAAGAATGCAAGCTTCATTCAGGGTAAATAACTTGGATAGAGGCGCTGTGTCAGCAATAATGATTGTATTACCCACCATATGCATAGCTGACGCCCGAGAAGTGAGCAAGTAGGCGGACCGAAGCGCCCCCAGAACCATAAGAAAGAGAAACTTCTAACCTATCTTGTTCACCGAGAAAGGCATAACGGTAAGGCATTCAACTTCGATGGATTAGGGAGGTGGCTTCTATCAAAAACCTTGGGCTTTGATACTGTTAAAACATGTTTGGGTAGAAAGATGACATGCAGCCTGCGCGCGCTGCCAATCAAATCCCTCTTCACTCCTCCTGTATCTATTTTAGGCTGCTCTAAGCCGCATGAAAAACCAAACATGTGAGGGATAAAACCCATAAAGATGTTCAAATCAATATATCCATAACTGCTACTTGCATCATGGATACACAACCACTGGGACCGACACAATCGCAATGGGATATAGATGGTAACCAACATAATGGGACCGGCGACCAATATAACGGCATCACACATCAGTTAACTCAAGTGTTTGTTCAAACATCTCAACGGTTAATTTGGAACTGGAAGACCATACTGGTCATTGTAATAGGGACGGTGCTGGTAATTATTGCGATAATTGTACCAGTCGAGGTATCGTCCGCACAATCTCGTTCAAACTCCGCCATGTAAGTTTGATTTCCTGATATGGATTGATGATTCATATCTCCAGACATTCTCTGATGTACTGGTCTAATACTATTATCAATTATAGTTCCAATACAGGGCTATCATCGACCTCAAGCCCAACTTCCACATCATCAGATTCCAATGCACACTTCAGCAAGGATGATAGCACCACCTCCACAAGCAGCAATATCTCATCAACTCAAATGACACCTCCAACCCACACAACCCAATTAACCGAAACCGCAATCGCAACAACCATAAATTCCATCTATTCCACCACCGAAACGAGTTCTGGAATATCGACAGCCTTATCATCACCGAGTACAACACTTGTCACACCTACATCTACAACCACCGGCCCGAGTTCCGCCATTTCATCTGTAGCTACTACCGCGCCACCATCTTGCGATTTTGATTGCAATGATCCATATAATTGTGTTTGGGGTTGTCCGGGCGCTACGTGTAAAAATTATAATGACTGCGCAGATCCATTTCCTTGCGATACTAAAGCTAGCACTTGCTGCAGTACATCGGGTTCTGTATGTTGAGCTGCCTGTTTGATGATCCAAAGTTTAATTGTATATACCTCGATTGGTCTTTTTGTTTGTCTCTTTTCCCTTCAAATGCATACGCGCGAGGCATCGATTCACATAGACGTACTCCATACTCAGTATTTCAGATGAGCGTGGTATAAACGTTTATCTATGCAGGCTATACAGGCTATACCGGCCACACCATCTACACCGGCTAAATTCCCTGTTACACAACATCAATCAACTTTACATCAATCAACCTTGAAGATAGTGTGGTGGAGCGTGGGGTATGGGGCTATGGGACATATGGCAATGGAGTTATAAAATCAGGGCGTTCGGTGTTTCGGTATTGAGCCTCATGTATCAATAATGTTCAAAATACCCAACCAATCAAGATTTCCTTGGCAACGGCAATATGTGAGAGTAATTGCCAATTGGGGATGTCATGTTTTTTTACCATTATTTATCAACACAATAGATCTCTTACAGATCTGGTGATCGTCTCTGTGCTCGTGGCTACGATTGGTTGGGGTGGGGGGGGGATTAATCGCAATAACCATTATTGATTAACAATGTAAATCGTATTGATAAAGTAGATCCCCAACGAATCATCTCTGCGTGCCACGACCAGCCTTTGGACTGCGATCTAGGTGCTGACATGAGCATAGGAATGGGTAGAAGAAAAAGATAGAAGAAATGCTTCTCCAACCAATCAAAAACTATAAACCCACCGAATCAAAAGCCGTAGCCGCAAGAGGGAAGAAAAGAAAAAGAAGGGAGATAAAGGGTGGAGGGCGGGCTGTGGTAGTAAAAGCCACAAAAAGAAACCAGGGAAGACGCGCTAAAATACTTAAAGGCATTCACGAGAGTTTTTGAGCCGGCAAGCGAAAATCAGTCAATGCAAAAACACTCACTCATTAAACGATGTTGATCTCGGCACTTGCCATTAACCGTACGATCCAGTGTATGTAGCTATGTGGCAATGAAAAGGGCGGTGGTACTTGCATCGCATCGTATCGCATCGTAAAAGCACCTCGCCACAACCCTCTCCGTGGAATTCACATCTACATTCTGTGCCGCAGGACACCAGACTGCATGACATTACCGACACTATACCCGGATTTCCTAGCCCCACATACACAACACGAGACACACAGCAGCAAACGCAACACAACATTGTACAGTACAATCGAGTTAATAAATTAGAACGACCTCTATACAGGCCTATCCTATATAGCCCTTCCCTTATACCCCTATACAATACATACACACCCCCAACCAGCACAGACACCCAACAAACCAATCAACCTCTCTGAGTCTGTTTCTTTTGCATCCTCCTCATCTCCTTTTCCTTTTCCTTCTCCAAAAACTTTTTTTGAGCCTTTGCATCCAAACCCTTCAATTCCATATCTCTCTTAATTTTCTTAGCCTTCTCACGTTCCAATGCACGTTCTTCGGCTTTCTCCTCTTCGTCTGCTTTTAGGAGTTTCTTGGCCATGTCATCACGAGTGATTTTGAATTTTCGTAATACTTCTGGTCGGAAATGAGCGCCGGCCACAAGCTGATCGGTGAGTCGGAGGAAGTATTCGAATATTGGGAGGAGATTGCTGTAATCGCCTGAGGAAGGCATCTTTACGGAAAGGTAAATGCGCTTTTTGGGTAGAGTTTCGTCGAGTCTAATTGTATTTGTAAGTAGGAGTTTGAACAATGGGCATGAGAGTATTGGCTACTAACTTCAAAGGCTTATCAATTGGCTGATCAGTAATGATAAGATGCTCAAGAAGGTCCCCCGCTTGATCAACGGCAGAAACAAGCTCTGGTGTGAGTAGAAAGTCTGTAACTTCAGCACTTTCACTCATGACAGTTGCCCACATTGGAAGTTTTGAAGAGTCCTTGGTACTGGTGATTGACACATCATATCTGTCCTCACGAAGTTGCTTCATGGTATCCTTGTTTACAATTGCCCAAACAAAGTTATCATAAGAGCTCTTTGTATCTTTGCGCAATTCATGAGCTCCAGGAGTTTGTCCAGGAACAGTAAGAGCCTCTCTTCCATCGAATGGGTAAATAATGGCTTCCATACGTTCAGTTGGGGTTTTCATGCTCTCGAAGAAGAGACTGAACCCATATTCGACAAGGAGGTAGAATGGATTGTAACGCTTGAGAAGCTTGATATTGATATCCAAGAATGCGACATTTTGACGACCAGTCGCATAACCTGTAAACTCTTGTGGAGATTTCTCCTTCAACAATACCTCTGGCATTTCCAATTGTTTAGCCAATCCTTCACTATCGGCATCCTCATCATCAGTTTTACGTCCGCCAAATCCAACAAGAGCGAATTCTTTGCGTAGAACTGGAGTATGCGCCTCTATCCATTTTTTGACAATCTTTCGATTTGTGCTTGTGCCGTACAAATGGATAGCAACAACCACGAAAATCAAAGCCAGAATAACACCCTCTTGTTTGAATTCGTTGATAGAATGTCGCTCGTGAACATTATACCATTTTGTATATGGAACAGCTGCACCAGTTGGTGTTGCTCTCGGGCCCGTGTAGTCTGCTGCCGAAGGAATTGCGGAGAAGGAAGCTGGGGCTGGTTCTGGAGCTTCAGCAAAATCGGCGAAATCTGTTACAGAAATTGGTTAATTGATGCAGAAATATCTGAACAATGTGTATAAATACCAGAATCGGCAGCTTGAGCTGGAGCTGCAGATGGCTTTGAGCCTCCAAAGAGACCGTTTATTATATCAGCCATGGTTGGGGATTTAGGCAATTAAAAAATTGTTGCTGACCTGGCCTGGAGCTTTCAGAGTGGGAGTGTCCCAAGCGCCAAGTCAAGGGTAATTGATCTAGGCCTATTTTGGACTAACCAATTCAATCTGATGTTATTCTGCCAAATTGACCGCCCTAATCTCCAGGACGACGTTATTCCGATATTAAGCCGGAAGAAGCATAATATTAGAGATTTGTTGATGATGAAAAATTGGAAGCCAAGATATTTCGAATTTATGAATGAAAGCTTGACTCTGTATAAGTTGGTTTTCTACAAGAATAATCATTCAAGAGACGAGTCATTATTATTCCTTTGTATGTACCAAATCCTTCTATTTACATGCTTGCTGTATAGTACAGTAAACAACATTGAAGCAAAGTTTATGCTCAAAGTACGAGGCTTGGACATGGGAAGATGGCAATGTGATTTGGATCATGACCTAAGGGAAGACACCAACGATGTTTGGATCATGACCGAGAGAGTCTTGCTATCGGAAGAAT
>JWJB01010378.1:0-20526 GCA_000812895.1 Rutstroemia sydowiana
ATGCAGCCCAGGCAGCTCAACAACATATACTACCGAGAACCAGCGCAAGTTCCTGATTTGAGGGCTCAATGATTTCTTCAGTTTCTCTAACATCTTGATCACCATCTGGTACAGGACTGCCCAATAACGCACTATGCTCATTTGTTTCTGCGGAAGACATACCAACTATATAGTTTGGGAAAGTAAAATAATTGGTAGTAAATTAATGAGATTCTGCATAAGCTGAAGAGCGTGTTTTGGGCTAGTTGGTCCGTGCATTCGACCCTGAATACCTACCTACCTCTACCCTGACATCCAACCCTTGATGCGCAAAGTACGAACTTTACCGTAATCGCGATAATCTATCCCTAGAAATGCAACTTTTACTGTGGTATCATTAAACGTGGGGATTTATAACTAACTCCAGACCCAGTTTATGTATTGTATTTGACTTGTGGCAATGCGGACTCACACATAAGATTATAGGGTCTTCCGGCGTATTACTTTTAGGTGCCAGCCTACCGGCTGGAATCCATCACACGATGCTAGCTAGTTAGCTGTTGAATATGAAATGATAACAGATGGTGGTGATTATGAAGTAAGTAGTTGTATTTCCCTCACATGCTTGGGGTAATTACATTATTCTATTTACCTTTCTTCTTGAGATGGATGTATCGAATTCTTCATCAATCACCAGAATGTCAATATTGGGGTGAGATGATTGCATTCCGATTGATGCTGATTTTGTTCTTCATTCCACGCATACTCCACATTTTCTTTGAAGTGGAATGAAAAAACAAATATTGATATTCAATATTTCAAAATCATTTCATGGGAATTTGATGGGATGAAGATACTTACATCTTGGTTCTCTTTAATGGTATTCTTGTTGCGTGTGAATTAAGATGGCACAAATTTCTACTGGGACTGGAGATCGTGATAGTGTTATGGATGGGGATCATGAAAATGGGTACAATGGTACCACAAATCGACCTCATGACAAGGAGAAGGGCGAAGACCGAAGAACTGAAGGAAAAAAACCAAACTTGTTCAAAAGGATAATTCGAAGACCGAAAAGAACTACCACAGCAGCCAAGGGCACGAATACGATTATATCTAATGACCGTGAGTCACCGGAGGGGGGGATTAATGATGCTTTGGTGCAATTATTTGCAGGTATTGAAGCTAGATACTCATCGAGCTTCCGAATTCAAGGATATGAATCCGATATAGGTTTTAACCTGAAAACGCGGAAATTCGAGACGCAGAAAGCGCTGTATCAATGGAAATTACCTGGTCAAACCGATCCACCATATCCACCTCATCTAGCCAGTATTCCTCTCGATGAACAGATTTCACTACTCAAGATATTCGATTTCAATAGATTTGTTAATATGGTTGTTGCGCTACTTCCAAGTATACCGAAACCGATTGAGGGGTTGTTGTTTGGTGATTCGATTACGAGGTGTAGGACTATGAATGATATTGAGATGAATATGCGAGTTTTACATCAGGAAAAGAAAAATGTTGGGGCGGAACCGAATATTGGGGAAAGAAAAGATTGGTATAGTGATGCTGTATTCGCGCAACAATATTTTACAGGGACGAATCCAACTTCGATAACTCTGGCTGGGAATACGTGGATAAATCGGTTTAAGGAAGTCGCACATACGCAGGGAAATATGGATATGCATTCACATCTTAGTTTTGCAGATCCAGATTCACTATATATTGTGGATTGTAGTTTCTTTCGAGAATATGCAGGTGCATCTGCTACTACGATTTTGAAATCTGATACCGGACAACGATATGCTTGTGCGAGTGTTACGCTATTGCATTTATCAAATGAGGGGACGTTGCATCCGTTGGGGATTGTGATTGATTATAGAGAGGATATGGAAAGTTCGGTGGTTATTTTTAATCGGAGGGTTGATCCGTCACAGTCGAAGGAATTTGAGGGGAGTGATTGGCCTTGGAGATATGCAAAGATGTGTAGTGCGGTGAGTGATTGGACGAGACATGAATTGACTGTTCATTTGAATGATTGTCATTTTATCGAAGAGGCTACGATTGTTGCGGCTTTTAGATCGTTTCCGTCGGATCATATTGTTTATAGGATTTTGGAACCTCATTGGTATGTAACCTCTCCTGCTTTCCTCAAATCAACTCTAACACCCATAACTATAGGTTCAAAACCCTCTCTCTCAATGCCTCCGCTCGCAAAACCTTAGTCCCAGATATCATAACCTCTATCAATGGATTCACCTCTGAACAAACCTATCAATATATTCTCTCCTCCTACAAAACCTACCACTGGACATCCACCTATCCAACCTCCTCCCTCAAATCCCGCGGATTTCCCCTCACCTCCCTCCTCTCAAACAATAATGCCCGTTTCCACAATTACACATACGGAAAAAACATTGCTATTCTCTGGCCCATCCTCTTCAACTTCGTATCTAGCATTCTATCCAGCATTTACGTCACCGATTCAGACGTTGTTAAAGATACGGCTATAGCATCCTGGTGCAGGGAAATGCATTCCCAGCAAGGCGCACAAATGCCCACATTCCCGCATATCAAAACAGTGAAAGAGTTAGCGGAGGCGATTACTATGTGTATACATATTGCATGTGCACAACATAATGCGGTTAATTATTCTCAGAATTATTATATGGGGTTTATACCTAATAAATCACCGTGTCTTGCAACACCGCTTCCACAGAGTTTGCAAACGTTGATGGAGTATACGGAAAAGGAGGTAGTGGCTGCGTTGCCGAGGGATGACAGGGTTTGGAGGTTGGCGCGTACGTTGCCGTGGTTGTTGAGTAAGAAGGTGGAGGGGGGGAGGACGTTGAGAGCGTATGCGGAGGCGTTGATGGGGGTTGATGATGAGGAGGATGGGGACGGGGATGATTCTAGGTCTAGCGGCGGAGGGATTGCAGGGACAGGTATGAGCATGATTGGTGTATCTGGATCATTCAATACGCACAAGCAAAACAGAAATGAAGGAATAGCAAAAGCAGCAAAGAAATTAGTAGATGATCTAAAAGAGGCGGAAAAGGAATTCGAGAAGAATTCTAAGATGTTGGATGCGTATGCGGGGATTAGACCGTATACTGTGTTTAATGGGGAGGAGCTGGCTGTTTCGATTTTGCTTTGAGTGGAAGGGTCCGAAGGGATGGAGACGGTGATCGGGAGAAAGTGGGATGAATATGAATGGGATGATGGGGATGGGGAGAGTTGTGGGTGGATTTGTGGAGTTTGTTTTGATTTACTGATTTGGCGTTGCGTTTAATTTGTTGTCTGCCTAGACCAGAAGGTAATCAGATTCTCGTAATCTTCATTCCGTAATTCAATCTGAGGGTGAAGATCTAACGGTCTTGGCTGTCTTCTAATCTTGTAAGCCTCGGACAGATGTTTAACAGCCGTTGTTTCCAACCCCCGTTTCCGAAATAGGTCTTTTTTTTGGTGCGATGTTCTTGAATACTAGTTGGATAAATTAGAGCGCATTTTAAAAATTTATAACGCCATATGGAAATAGTGGCTAAACTCATCCGTGATGAACGAAGAAATGTCCAAGTCAATATATACCTTGCCTTTTGGTATTGTCCTTGGCGCATGCAGTGATATGCCATTCCGTTACAAATATCACCAATCCCGTGATTTTTATATGTAGAGAACTTTCTTTTCTTGTGCCTCTGAGATATTCCCAATTTCGTAAAGTATTTTGCCCATCCTATAGTCATAAGTATACTGTACAAAACTCATAATAGCATTGTATCTTTCTTAGCAATCTCTAATTCGGTCAATTCTGGCAAAATCTCAGTAGAACCTATGGTGGAGCTGACAGATGGCCATGGGTAGTTCTATGCATTTGTGAGAGCCTCCAGTAAGGGCCACTGGGTGGATACGACATTGGGATTGAACTTGGTTTTGAGATATGCTCCTCGAGTATTGTGCGCCCTGCTGTGCTCCGGCTTCTTGAGATATCGTCTTTGGGTCCTGAGGGGTTATGTCTCTAGAGGTTACACTGCAAATCGCTGGCCACCGTCACTTGAAACTTTTACAACGGTAACATGTGTTGTAGAGATTGGTGAAGTATACATGGTTGGGTAGCCTCGGCGATTTTTGCGGCGCAGTCTTTTGACTATTTTTAATAATTCCTGAATTTTCTTGTATAAAGGGCTTTCAATTTGAACTTTGCATGTATCAAAATGATCGCATTCACCACCCACACTGATTTCGGCATAAGTAGGTCCGAGGACATCTAATGATTGTTGGACGATCTGCAAGAACCAGAACTGTAGTAAATAGCAATTTCCTCGTATTTTCTTTGGAATACTTTGACGTACCATATGGCTGTGCCCTTAACTACGAAACTTAGAAAACAACCTATGGTGCGTGGAAGTTTCCTTGCTTTCAAAGCCTGAAACAATTGGAAAGCTAAAGTGGACAAGTTCAAAAGACTTGCAAACATCGATGAGGGTGGCGACATCATTCGGACTGGCCAAACTCCTTCCTGTCCCATCATTCTGGCATTTCAACAGTAAATCCAGTGTACGTTTCGCCTCTTCCCTGTTCGTCGAGAAATGTGGAGCCCCAAGAAATATTGCACCCGAAATTACATCAATAACAGGGCGGTAACCAAGGTGTTCCTGTTGAAAGATATAAAATGAATGTAAGAAAGCGATGAGTTGATTCCATATTGGGGACTGTTTGTCATAAAACTTACATGCTTCAGTACCAATGCACCCATTCCATGACTTACAAAGACCAGCGGCACCTTTTTGCGCTTCAATGCCATTAGAAGAAGTACGAAACTTTGACGATCTATATATACCTGCGATTGAGTACAATGCTCTTGTAGTCTCTGAACAAGATTACGTCCATCTTCAATAATTCGCTGAGCACTAAATCCCTGATGTTTGGAGTCGTAGATATATTCCAGTATATCTGCGCGATACAAAAGGTCGTCCTTCAGTGTGCGAAGCCACGAGAAGCCGGAGACGCTGGCTATATTGGTTTGTTATAAGCCACTATGGCCAGCGTTGGAAAAATCATATCCTATCCTACCCTGGAGCTCAGGCTAGGATAAACAAGCTGCAAGTCGAGGATAGGATCGGGTAGGGTAGGATAGAACGGGATGTGGGGGATAGGGCAGAGTCAGCATCGATGTAGATGTCCATTTTGTTGTTGTGTTATTATAGAATTATTGAGGGTGAAATATAAATTCCAAGCTACTGTAGAACAAGTCAGCGCTATTTTACTGCCAACTGAGCACTCTCTAGTACTAAAGCTATGAATCCAGTGCAGTGCCCACTTCAGAAACTATAAAGCGTTCTCTTCAATTTGCATCATTTACTTTTTTAATTGAGTACGTAGTTGTAAAGCTATTGAGGTTTTATGATAAATATAAAAATAAATAAACCTTTTCCACTCAGCTTTTCAATCTATTGAGGATATACTCCTACTTCTATGGCTAGTGCCGTGGTGCGGCGTACTTTGATTTCGTAAGTTTCCAATATTTCATATCGTGGTATTCGACAGAAAGATGTATTTTGATATTAGTTTCCGAAAATTTATATTGTTATTATCTATTCTTTGATTTATATAATATACTATGTAGTTCAAAAATGGAGATATACGGTTCTCATCTGATCTCATGGGGCTATTAATTAATTCCCTTTTTGGATATCTCAAATACAGAGTCCCTTTCATCCTAACTGACTTAGAAGAACAACTTCTTGTGGCGAGACGACTTCTGAATATTTACTATTTACGTCTAATAATATCAGATCAATATAAAGAATTGTATAATTCTATAATTTCTTCATGATAGTATCGATCGATGCTAATCGGAGTAGAGTGCGTTCTGTGGCTGTGCCCCTTATGACTAAGGCATACAACTTAACAATAATATTTAAACCCCCAAGTGAAGAACTCTAGATCTACACATCATTTGAGGAATTCAACCTGGTGTATTTCTTTTCCGCGAAGCCAGCCTTGCCGAATCCACATAGCCAACATGTCTAGCCTCGCAACTAAGATTCACAGTGAGCAGCTGTATCTGTTCTCCATTCACAGCACTCGATACATTTTTTCCAACACTGCAATGGTAAGTTATCATTTCGAATCAAACAACTCATTTAACTAAGATTCTGTAGGGTTGTATCCCATTACACAAAGATAAATCCACTCAAAATCTCGTTCTGGCCACTGTATTTCAAGTTTTCGGAGATGAGAAACAAGTTTTGGGGGTCGGTTGGTTGAAGAATAAGATCCAGCAATACAAGGCTGATGATGATGTGTTTCAAGATGCCTTTCTAAACACTATAGTGTTCTCAAATAACGTCTCTGGACTCACAGCTGATGCTCGAGAGTATCTTGCCAGTCTCGGAAATCAAGAAGTTTTCTTTCTCTCGCAGCCTGATTTGCTACCAGGTCCATATGCTTTACTTGGCGCAGAGCTTCGGGATGTATGGAGACTCGAAGATGACTTCAACAATACTTGCATGACTACACTAGAACCGCATGCGAAGTAAGTTTTGAGGTCGCAACCTACCTTGAAGCAGATCTAACGTCTACGCAGAAGTACAGACACCTTCAAACAGTTCCCGTTAGGCGGTACCGACAATCAGTTCCTCAGTTTTGCACTCCGATCTCGCATTAAAGCAAAAGTGGCAAATGAATCTCGAATTGCCGGTCTACGAGTCATCATGAAAGATAATATTGATTTGAAAGGCATCAAAACTTCAGTTGGCAATAAAGCGTTCTACAATACATATCCTCCACGTTCAGAATCAGCATCTTGTATCCAGTCCCTTGTAGAGAAGGGCGTGGAAATAGTTGGTAAAGGGAAATTGTGCTCGTTTGGAAATTGGGAGGAACCTTTGGAATATGTTGACTACAAAGCACCGTGGAATCCACGCGGCGATGGTTATCAATCTCCGGGTGGAAGTAGCTCTGGAAGTGCTGCTGCAATTGCATCGTATGACTGGCTTGATATTGCAATCGGGACTGACAGTGAGTAGAAACATTCCATTTAGGTGCAGTGACTAATACTACAATTTCTCAGCTTGGTCAAGTGTAACACAGCCTTCATTGTGGTGTGGTTGCTTTGGTCTCCGACCCACAACTGGTGCCGTCGCTCCAGATGGTATAGAAATAGCTGTTAAGTAAGTTTTTCTTTCTTTACATTCGAAGTCCATGAGGACCCATCTGATTGAGTACAAAGAACATTGGACACAGCCGGTATACTTGCAAGAGACCTTGAAAAGTGCAGGGTTTTTGCCAGCGAATGGCTAGACGAACAAGTTTTAGAAAATGAACCAAAGGTACGAATTTCAATATGATATACGCAGTTACCGTTGTTAAAAGATATATCAGCCAATCACTTCTATAATTTGGGCAACCGATTTCTGGGACATCATTGATGATGAACAAGTTCGTATGGCTCGAGACTTTGTAGGGTCAATGGAAAAGATCATCGGCGTAGACGTTGTGGATATCTCATTTGAGGATGCATGGCAAAGAAATCCTCCCCAAGAAGCAGAAGGTGCTACTCTTCATGGATTTGTTGATGAGGTATGTGAATGTTTATTGACTTGTAGTAAATGCCGCTAACCTTCGAAAAAAGGCGGCCCCAGCCCGATTTTACGATGCATATCACAGTTTGGATAACTTCCGCGCTCGATACAAAGAACTATACAACCATAACGCGTACATCGGTCCCCCAAACCAGCCTACATGGTTCGTATTACTTTGTTCCAAGCGCCTACGTATTGTGTATGAAAGTGATCGTAAGCTAAGAGCATACAGGTCTTACGGAAAGAAACTCTCCAAAGAAGAACGAGACAAACAATTCGGAAGGATTGAAATATTCCGCCGATGGTTTCATGATGTTGTTCTCACGGGAAAGAATTCCAATAGTTTGATCGTAGTACCGATTGAGTCAATGACTCCTAGATATCGAGATCAGACACCATCGTAAGTTCTTTATTATTTCTTATCTTGTGTGGTTAACCTTATAAAATTCTAGATTCAAACGTCCACCCCAAGCAGGCGTCAATGCACTTGGTCTCGCACCGGTATTGCACTCTCCTATTTTAGCAACTCCGAGTAAGAACATCATTCCTGTCCCTATTTCTATACTACTGAGCTCGACTCACTAATATATTACACTGATCATATAGTCGGCGAAATTACATATCAGTCTCAAATCACAGAATCCGAAGAAAAACTCCCATTCGTGATAGGTATCGTGGGACCAGTAGGTAAGTAGTTGAGAAACGAACAACCGTGGTATTATTTCTAACTTTTCTGTAGGATATGACTTAGCTCTTATGGATGCCGTGAAAAGCGCTTTGCGTCATGCGGATTTACCTACGGTTGTTAAAACAGGGAAGGCGATGTATTGATGTTTTCGCAAATTAGGTTGGATCGGTGGATATCATTCTGAATATTGAGCAAACATAAAGCGATGTCTATCAAACAATACTGGCCATCATATTATGATTTTTCTTTCAACTCTGCGCGACAGAAATCCCCTATATTATGTGGTATACCCCTCCGATGAAGACTATCCCCACCCCAATTATACGAAGATAAATTAGCCCTTGGCAGTGAAGAGTATGCGCAAGCTAGGTGGCAGCCCATTCCATCTAAACTAATGTGATTTCGAGTTTACTAAATTTGATTCCAAACTATATTACAACGACGTTTGGGATAATGACAAGGTTCAAAAAGAATATTTTGAGAAGATCAAAAGCACATTGAAGGTCTTGAAAGCAACCTACGCTCATGTTCTCCATTATGCAGTATGATCAAGTCTGAGAAACTTGTGAAATAGTGGTGACTGACCACAATGAATTGGATAGGTTAGAAAGAGAAATCCTAGCTTTCCGGTGTCGACAGGAGAGGAATACGAGTATGATCAACCCACAGCATTGGCGCACATCGGTAAGATTATCTCGTCCTCGTTATAAATTCGATACATTTCTAAATAGATGAAGACTTTACTTTTGCAGAAGCACAAAGAATTATCAAAGTCTTGTTTGGAAACCGAGCCGCCGAAGTTCTTCGAGGTCGTTGGCAAGCAATCAAGTAAGTTTTGACATGGAGCTACAGTAATTCGTTCTCTAGTGACCAACTTTTGTTCTTGACAGTATCTGGAAACCAATAAGAGGTCCGCTTAATGATTGGCCACTGGGTCTATGTGACACACGGACGATTGACTACGAAAAAGACACAATTCCAGGTGACATCGTATTCGATGACTTTGTCACAGAGAACCAACAGATTTTCCATAACCCATCCTCCCAATGGTACTATTTATCAGACCAAAAAGATTCGGAAGCACTTATTTTCAAAAGCGCAGATAGCGAAGAAGGTCCACAGTCCGGTATGTCTATCCATGGATCGAACCAAAGCGCCGAATCTTGAACTGATCTCGATCGCACTAGGTTGCCTCCATTCTGGGTTTTTTAACCCAAGTGCCAGTAGGGATGAGAGGAGAGAAAGTCTTGATTGTAGATGCTTTGTTTTTTTTGCAAATTTGGAACAATATCCCCCGATTGTAGGGGACTTGACGCAGATGCATAAGCTATAGCCAGCGAGCGTTGGAAAAATCACGTGCTATCATCGTCCCGTCCTATCCTGTCCTCATCCTATGCAATCCTCATCCATGGAAGGTATCCGCGCTGGCATTCAGAATCCTATTCATTATTGTACCTATGGTTAGGGAGAGAAATGAAAGACAGAGCAAGAGAGAAGGAGGAGAGAAGGAAACTACCGTACAGGCTGGGGTTAAGATGGAGATTCAATAACCCCACAAACAATCCTTCAAGTCGTAAAATTCATTCACCACGCAATTAAACAGGGTGCATTGCAGACTGATATGAATCTCAGGTATCAGTACGTACGTACCGGTAGAATACTGTAGAATTGTCAGTAAAACTCCTCTTTGATAAAACCGACAAGAATCCTCGAAATCCATATCGCAAAACCGAAGATTTTCATTCTTTTACAAATCCAGAAGATCAGAATATTCACGAAGAAAGCAAATACTACCTGTAATCTATCGCCTTCATCAAAACTAATTCCTACCAAAGAACAACACGAAGAGAAAAGGAGATCAATCACTGTAATGTTACTTTTTCACGCGTTCGTTCCTTCTAGAATTCCCAGTACAGGCAGGTATTCAGGATTTAGGAGTCAAGATAGCACCATGTCGGAGTATTCCGATGCCCGGCCGACATTTCAATACCGGTAACTTTGCACCTACAATTTGTTTGTAGCCACCCATATTACAACGTGCTATTCCGTATGGTTTTTGAGGGTTTTCAGCTATGCACTTTCGCAAAAACAGGTATATATCCTCAGGCTAGGAGTGGCGATCTGATTTATTGGGCGCGGGTGCCCGTGGGAAATTTTTGTTAGAGTAAGCAGGCAGAGCAGAGAGTTGCTCGAAACCTTCTTTGGGAATGTGGCTGTGAGCACTGAGCGCTCATAAACTCGGTGTGCAGAATTTATGCAATATCATGTTATTTACGAATGTATGTGATAATAAAGCTACTGATTTTGTAACATGTACGGTATCTTTCAATCGCGCATCGCGTCGATTCCAGTTGGCGAAGTGGTTCTAGGGTTGAACTTTGAAGACTGGTCCTTCTAGGTTTATGTTTCGTTCGTACTGTAGTGAGGACATGACATGGCAGCCAACACCTACATTAAAGGTAGATCGTATGCCACCTCGATGTATTTTATTTATACACACGTACAACCACGTAAAGAAAGTGAACACTTTGCTCTTCACGTCTTGATTAGTTCAATTTCTCGAATACCAAGACGTTTATTGTCGCGGGGTTCAAGACACAATGCATAGGATACGGGGATATTTTTCTTGGTTGAGGTTGTGCTGTTACTCATACAGTAGATCGTGTTGTCCATCGTAGATCTGTATACCCATACCTATAGATGAATCTACTAAAACCATCTTCATATCGATCAATCACAAATAACAAAGATAGATCTAGATTTGATCGGATGCTCTTGGGACTGCTTCTGAAATTTCTGATACGAAAACAGGTGATCGCCATCGAGCAGATCTTTAAGCAGATGGTAAAAAATCATTGTATTGCGGCGCCGCCCAGAAGCTGAAGCTGTGTTATTTTTGGTCGCAGTCCGGTTCATCCCACAAACTCGCATGATTATCTGCAGGGGCTTTTTCCAACGCATACTGTTACCAGCGCATTCTATTATCCATGAAGTCAATAATATAATTCTATCATACGATTGTACATTCGTGTATTTGTATAAATAGGTAAGTATATCAGTTGAATGAAGTCTACTCATCAGAAAACATCAAGCATTGCAAACAATACAATACGATACAAACCAAATCATATCACATAATAATTCAAGAAAACAATCACTTCTTTCTCCAAGATGCAGCTACAAGAGGAACAACAAATCCACAACATCATGCAAAGACCAAAGAACTCATTACGAGGATACTCCGATATCATGCTTCATAACGACGAGTCAATCAAGGTACTCGATGGTGCCGGACAAAAAGTATTCTTCCCAACAGAGAACCATTTATGGGTACCGACCTCTGCCGCCAAAACACCAGTATGGCATCTCAGAATACACGTACTGAAAGATCAAGAAGCTCGAGCCGATTGTCCAAATCGCATCTTCGTAAGTATCTTCTTTTCACTCTGAATATCATTGGCATAAATGTTCTCACCTGCTAACACCATTTCGCAGACATTCAATTCCCTAGAATCACTCACTCAAGCAGCGACACAAATCGAAACAGCATTCGGAAGCAAATTCGATTTGAAGAAATGCGGAATCGATTCACCAGATTTTATGGGCGGAAGAGTTAATGATGGTCGAAGTGAAAACCTGACGATCGAATATGATTCCGAGGTTGCAGAGGGTGGATGGAAAGAATTCTTAGCGCAATTGATGGAGATTGAGGGTGGATGGGAACAACCGACTGAAGTCCCATTGCTTTGATACAGTACAAATTTCGTTCGTTCGTTAAATTCGGACTCGGATGGAGGGAAATAATGGTGTGGTACTCGAAGGTCCGATGGTATTCGGAGTTTCCTACATTGGGACAAGACACAATGGATGGCGAATGGAGTTTTGACAGGAATGGAAGTTTGGTGTGGTTAGATTCATAAAGGGTTGCTTTACAAAACGTTACTTACGACGAGGTCGTTTTCTTTTCATATAGATCCATCATCCGGTAGAAGTCTTTGCCAAATTATCTGTTCCATAGAATTTATTTCAAATTATTATGGAGATACAGGCGTTTGAATGGTTATTTTTTGCGGTATAACCCCTGGCGATACTTGGTACTTGCGTATCGGAGTTTCATCTCTTGATATTTATTGCGGGAGCAAAACACAAGCTTTTTGTTTTTGCTTTTGCTTTTGTTCTCGAAGACTTTGGATTGCCAGTACAGTAGTGGACAAAGTAGTGGTGGACGAAGTATTGTATAAGAGTAAAAGCAAGTGCTGACATCGGATGGCATTAAACAATTCATACTTGAATAGCGAAGAACTGTCTTTACTCTTGTTGATTGGGTGTGGTGGAGATAATATAAAGTTGTCGCATAAGTTCGGTTCCTCATCGGCTCATACCTGAAACCAGTAATGATTTGGAAATTTGGATGACACCAAATCTTCTCAAGGGTTGCTTCACAACATTGTCTGAAGTATTGAGACCTACAGTTAGATGGGATGATGTCTTAGTTTGATCGACTCAAACCTCCTCGTAATTTGTGTTAGATGTACCTGTAACGAGCATCCGCTAACCCTGCATTTTCCATCTTATCATCTCAGTATAATCCATTGAATTCGAGGTTTATTGAATTTTGAAGTTTTTGTGAGATTTTTGACTTCGTTGAACGTAGTTTTTATCTCCCAAGACTTATTACCTTGTTATATCATATGTTTCTTTGAATTTGCCCACCCGCATTACATGCACGTCTCGTGCGAAGCTACAGCATAGCCGGCCTAGCCTAGCCTATTTTGCAAATATTGCTGCAGCATCTCCATTTCCTATGTCTTGGAGGATCCTAACTTCTAATTGCTCTCTTAACTGCAATGAATGGCCTCCGCGACCTTGATGCTTTAAGCCCAGTTATTTCCTTCTGGGTACCAAGTAGCACTCTTACACAACAAGATGTAACCATCACGCCGGCGCCAAAATTCCGTCGCGATGCTTTACCATTACCCGATCCAAATCCACAGAATGCAGCCCAGGCAGCTCAACAAGCCAGTCAAAGTGCATCGCAAGCAGCCCAGCAAGCCAGCCAATCTGCATCTAATGCCATACAACAAGCTAGTCAAAGTGCATCGCAAGCTGCACAGCAAGCTAGTCAATCTGCTGCAAATGCAATACAGCAAGCTAGTCAATCGGCTTCCAATGCTATTCAAGCGGCCCAGAATAGCGCTAGTCAGTCAATAGCGTCAATGTCAAGTAGTGTATCTAGTATATCATCGTCGGCAAGCTCAGCATCGGCTAGTATCTCAGCATCTGCTAGTTCAGCTGTCTCTAGAGCACAAGTAGCAATGGCGGCGGCTTTGAATAGTGCTTCTTTGTCTCAGGTACGTATAATGATTTGTAGAAAGGAAGATGGAAATATCCCGATCCCAATCATATTCATTGCATACTCGTGTTGCTTACATATATGGGACCCTACTGATGATTTGTTTCCAGCAACAAGCTTCCACCGTAAGCTCCATAGCAGGCTTGAGTGTTGCAGTGAGTCGCCACCGTTCCGAATCTAACCCGACTCCGACTAATTGAAATAGCAAGCAAATGCAGATGCTCAACAATCGCGGGCATCAGCCATGACTACCACACAAATCGCGATAGCCATAATCGGAAGCATTATTGCGACAACACTACTTACCGCACTAGCCTTCTACTTAATATTACGATATCGAAAGCAACGCGAAAGGGAAGCATTAGATGCTCAAAATTCCGGCGGCGGAGAGAATAATTACCCCCAGAAAGGACCATTACCCGTACCACCGCAACCACAACTCAGACAAACATCACTGCTATGGAATCCCAGGAACCCGCCTCGTGCACCACCACTGAGAAATTGGCTTAGATTGACGCCAGCTCCTGGATCCCCATTAGGACCTATCAATCTGCCGAATGAGAAGAATTTGAATGCGCCATTAGGAGGACAATTGAAATCGCCATTAAGAAGTCTCAATACGAAACCTAGCTTAAGAGCAAATCCTAATCAAAATCCTTATCGACCTGGTGGCCCACTGGGTATGTCTACGAATGCTTTGTCGACAAATGCTTCGACGTTGGATGGATCGACTTTTGTGCAATCGAAGGGCGAGATGATGTTTGGTGGTAATGGCAACAATATCAATAACAGCAACAATTACAGCAACAACTATAGTAACAACAACTATAGACCTCCAGGTCATAGACCCAACCAAAGCTCAGCAACTATGACCGGATCCGGAATCGAACCATTCTCTATGATCGGACCCTTATCCCGAACTGGAACCGGTTTATCAGGAACCCTATCTCGAACCGGGACCGGGTTTTCAGGAACTGGCTTATTATCCCGAGCAAACACCGTACTATCTGGCTCTGGCTGGTTATCACGCTCCGGATCTGAATCCTCAAAACCTTCTAGACCGCGACCACTTACTACGGATTCCACAACATTAGGAACAGCTATAACCAACGATTTGAAGATGGATTTTCCAACGGCTCCGAGACGACGCTCGACTGTAGAATGGCTTTATGATCAAGAAGGAGGGGGTAGATATCCAGAAGGTCAACTTCGTCCTAGTGTGCTGTATTCGTTGGATAGTACTCCTGGTCCTGGATTGCCGCAAACTGTTAGACCGAGTGTAGGGTTGCCGATGCAGATTAAGAAAGTGAAAGGGGAGGTGACGAATGTGAGTGGAGTTAACAGGCAGAAGAGCGATCGAGCGATAATTGAGGGAGGTAATGAATAAATGGATGAATGAATTTGTGCGCGCAGGAAGGATGTTGAATGTATATCATCAGCGAAGCGTACAGTACAGTATATATGCACCTAATTGAGGATTTTTTTTAGGAACCCGTATTTTATCAAATAGAATCTTTGTAGATTCATTGATTCAATTCAATTCTTGGTGGAGGCTTGAATATTGGCTGGTTCATGTTTGAGGAAGAGGAAAGAAAAACTGTTGTGGAAATTTCAATTGGCTTTTGTAAATAAATATACTTTCTAGGACTTTTCTTTCAAAGTCGCCACCGAACATCAGGATACACCACACCAAAAAAATATAAAAATAAAATAAAAGGGTATCATAATTCCAATCCGTCCAAGTCGTATCATACCACAAAGTAATGTGCAGAGATCATAACCAATAACCCCATCCAGTATTGCCGCCCATTATATACATATCCCTTATTGTTCCAACCATATCCCTTATTGCACCTTTCGCTTTTCAATCATGTCGGGTATGAAGACTTCTTTCTCATCGCTATATGGTAGATAAACCTCCTTCTCCTCATAGTATGTACCTTCGACCGGAATCCGTGCTCCCAATTGTCGATTTGAGGTTCTGCGTGTAAGAGTTTTCGGAACATTGAGTGGTCTATTGCATTGCGAACCCAATAATTAGCTAGAGTCCAAGCAGAGAGGAAAGGTGTAAAGCGAAATACGTACAGGGGTGGTAGAGGTTTGTGAGCACTCTCCAATGCTTCTTTTGGCAAGGGAGGTAATGGTTTATCGTATATGTAAAAGGTAATACCATATGCAGCTGGTCTCTCATCTCGTGGAGGAGGGAAATTCGGTGATGAGGGGTAGGATGGTGGAGGTGTATTTCCGAAATCACTCGAGTTGCGACTGTAAACCGAGGAACAGTGCCTTGAGGCGAATCGTGGAGATAGTAAGGACATAGTCTATTAATTGTAGATACGTTGACGATAGCAAAGTAGTATATTTAAATAATACAGAATACCTCAAGTTTGTCTAACCAATTGAATGGAAATGATATGATATATTGAAAATCGTGTGAAATCCCGCAGAACAGAAAGCTGCCCATGACTGCTCTTTGGAAGTACACCTCATCTTAAGTATATCCCCATACAGAGCTGAATACCACCAAAAGCCTAGCATACATAATATGATGTAACAATACCTTTCGACGTTGTAGTAGGAATCATGATCGTCGTAAGATCCGAGATTTGTTTACGGTGTTTGGGGCGCAGAAAGTAAAGATACAGGCATGAAAAAGAATCCTACAAAACGTAAAATTTCATGGGGTGCCTTGAATCAGCTTACCATTTCAGGGCAACGAGGGTTACTTTTACGCTATCGGATGTCGGCCCTACCACCTAACTTTAAATTTTGTTCTTTTTATAGATATTTTCGTCTGCCAAATCTTTACGAGCACCTAGAAGGAATTTGTTTTTTGGGGAAATGAAACCTGGGCAATGATGAGGATTGGAATATCTTCAAATATCATAATCCTTCGAAAAACAAGGCAGAAAGAAGAAACATTCTCGACTCTAGTTTTCTATCCATGTACCAATACCATATGTACGAGACAACTGTTGGTCTAGATGTGTCCCGCTGTCATCACCTGCCATCAAAACTTTAGCTAATTTACTTGTTAAAACCTGGGGTTTATGGTATCCTCGGGCGGGGTTGACTTGTTCTTAGTAGAAACTAAGTCAGATAGCTACATGAGAGTGAGCGTTTAGGTGTGGTTTATTGGTTTCCATGTTACTCTTGCCTGTTGTTGAGCTTGTACAGTATTGGTATGACCTGAAAATGTAATCATTTCCACTTCAATGATGTCGAGGTTGACAAACGCTAGTGGCGGTCTACTTTCCTCATAATAAGCATAAGCATCACTGTCTGATTCATTTATTATGTTTTTTAAACTTCCTTTTCTATTGTTTGTATTCGGCTCTGCATTTGTCTAAGCTATCTACCGTCTTCAAAACCCTCCTTATCCATTTCATTTCTTTTCAAGACCCTAAACATGGGAAATTGCCTCACCAGTATCAAAGCAGAAATGGTATCACCACCACCTCATTCAGGTAATTGGGATCAATTGTCACCTCAAAGACCCGAGCCTGTCGTGAAAGAAAAAGAAAAGCATCGTGAATCTGGAAATGGATTAAATTTGGTCCGCAAAGAAACACCAAGCGGTATTGAAGGGCTAACATATGATCATGCTGGGAGACCTGTGTGAGTTTTCATCTGGTGCATCGGACTGAACCAATTAATCTATCATTACGCAAGAAGTCTAATTTGAATAATGTAGTTGGCGAGATCCTCGTTTGAAATCGGATGAGAGTGATGTGAATTCGCCACGCGTTGAGCATATAGAGATATCGCGATAGAGTAGAAGAGCAAAAGGGCGAAATAGCGGTTACCTGTTTCAATTCATTCTTTGCTTCTAAGAATGGCAGGACCTTTTCGTATAACACACTCCGCATCGTTGAGCTAGATCTAGACCGTTGGTTTTTGATTGGGACCACGGTATATAATGGATGCGGGGTAAGAAATTGGGGTAAGAAATTGCGGGCACCAGTGAAAACACTGACATATCAAAAAATCATATTTTCATCGGGGTACAGTTATTCAGGAAACAGTCAGAATGTTATCTTAATGATTTGCTGAAAAACAAGAAGAGTATGCCACGATCTATTTTGAACCACAGATAACTTCCATTGTATCCTCTCACCAATATCCGCTCCAGACATACATCCTAATAACTTCACGCCCATCGAAATAACCTCAAGTGAGTGCTGCCGGTTGTTCCAAAATGAAAGCAGGACCTGCCACAACTGAATCCTCCGTCGGTGCACCTTCCTCAACAGCAATAACACCAATAATTATACCCTTCATCTCAAACTGAGCAGGCAAGATCGTACTATTAGTAGTGGTATCGAAAGGGACGGAAATAATTTCCAAGCCATGATAAAAGACGGCAAAATAATCCTTCCCATCTTCAAATGTAGGAACATTCGTCTCATCCATATAAACAAAAGTAATATTACTTCCAGGAGCGACACTTCCCACGACAGAAAGTTGCGGCAAATTCTGTCTCGGCGATGGATATATTGGATTTTCACTAGGACAAGAACCAGAAATAATATACACATTCGTCCTATCCAAAATCTGGTTTGCGTAAGGGAAACTCGTATCGACCGGACCACCAAAAGGATCCTCACCCCATATTGAAATGAGTGCCCATGTTTGATGTCGCGTTTCCGTTTCTCCTATAGCTACTAATGCACCTCTTGTTACGTTTGTCTTCGCTTGTTGAACGAGTCCTGCCGCAAATACCATACTGGAGATTTCGAGCGCGATTTGAAGTTCCAAGAATTCGGTAGCAGTGGTCCATCCGAAATCATATTGGCATGCTCCTGGTTTAATCGATGTGTCCGAGATGGAATCTTGGAAGATACGAAGATGGCCGGCTTCGTTGTCGCGGATTTCTTGGATTCGTGAGTAGGTGTTGTTTGGGAAACCGATTTCGGTGAAAGAGGTGCTGTTGAGGCGTTCGACTCCATGTTGGTAGAAGGAGTAGATTGCCCATTCTGCGCTGAGGAGATTTTGGAAGAGTAGGTCGTCGGGACCTGGGGGGCCGTTTGATGTGGGCATGATTGCTGAAGTGATGTTTGCGGGGAATGGAGGTGCGGTGCCGCGATAATCACTATAGTAGTTTGATTCGCTGGGAATTGGACCAGTGGTTGGGTCTGAGATATTTAGAGATGTTGGAAGAGCTGTTCCGATGGAGAGACAAGCCATCAAGGACCAGATTTTAAGATTTGGTGCCATTTTGTTGCTGGTGGTTGAGTTGAGAAATCAAGATATCTTCAAGTTTTAAGTCGAAAGAAGATAATAGTGATAAGTAAATGTAATGAGACGTTCTTCGATGTTCTTCAATGTCCATCTTAATCTTGGTGATTCCAACACCTTTATACATCTCATCAGATCCACGAAACATCGTCATTCCTCAACTCACTTGACAATGACTTGGGTATATCAGCTTGCTACCTAAGCCACTACATGAAGACCGACGACGACGACGAGCTACGCAACTCAACGCATCTAACTAATCAAATTCTTCCAAGGTAAAGAATTCAGTCATACCAATTTACCCAATCGGGAAATCCCGAAGTTGTCCGATCTTTCGTCGCAGCTCGTAGCGTCGCATAATATTACACAAGCCATGTGGCATAAGCTAGGATTCTTCATTCGCCAATAATATCAATGATCAGTTTGATGGATAGATTATGATGATGAGAGCCTCGTCAGTGGCTATGCTGTGATGTTTAATCCGTCGTCACTTGTGCCTTGCCTTGCAAATCACAGTCGGCATTGAATGGGCTTTCACAAAAGGTGAATCGTGTACGGAAGCAATGGTAGCATTCCGGCGCTGGAGAGACTTTGTAGAGACTTTTTAAGAATGAATTGAATATTGACAATACCTTTTCTACAATGGTAGAATTTTGAATTCGATGATGTGGGTGGTTCATTCATTGGTTCAGTCAATTGGAAATTAAATATGAAAGTTACTTAACAACCCCTCGAGAATTGTTACCAGTACATACAGTACTGGTACGGTGGTACTTCTCTTTGAGGGCCTATGGATGTGCGACATTACAAAGGTAGGTACGGATGTAGTGAGGAAGGAAAAAGTTTGAAAAATACAAGTACTACTGTAAATTGGAAATGGTGAGATTGAGCTTACTCACGGAGAGAAATACATAGGTACCAGTATCAGGTACAATGGGAAGGCACTGCCGACGAACATCATCCTTAACAAGCGTAGCAGTGCTTTACAAAGACCACTACGCCTTGTAAATGTAAGATTGGGCTGATGATCTCTTCAGTCTGTCAGCGAAAAGTGATTATCAAGCGAATCGATTTCTTAAGGACAAGTACTGGTATGTGTTGCGCTGAGCATGCTGTATTGAGACACTACATCAAATGGATTTGGATTGTGAAAGAACGCGGCGCACCAAAAGATCGCGGTTTGTACCAAGAAGGTACGAGTAAAAACGGATAAAAGTATCAACGCACACGGAAGAGACTCTCTGCTCCGGGAGACCTCCAGTAACAATAAACTCACATCTGTTAAAAATATGCCGGACCATTTGTTCGTAGCTATCGATTTTTTGAATTGTAATCAGTGATTGAGTTCATGTCGCGAACTTAGGAATTTGCCAGTGGGGATGAAGGAAATCCCTGCGTTGCTTCGTCAGCACAACACATCGATCAGAGTTTACACAACTGCATGCAAACAAAAGAAACATGCAGCATTTGGCCATTTGACCATGAAGAGAATATAATCGATTTAAATCATGCACAGCATGATTTGCAGATGGTTTGCATTCCGCGGATACGATTGTTGCTACATGCAATCCTGATGTTATCGTGCAATTGCTGACAAGAAGTGAGTTAGATTCGGTGTCCCTTTACTCTACTAGCCCTCCTACTCCGATTCAATTTGACGCGCCTTCGTCCCTAAGGTT
>JWJB01010379.1:0-24451 GCA_000812895.1 Rutstroemia sydowiana
AGTATTAACTCTCAAACGCCGAGGAGTCGGTAGTCCAAAGAGTCGGCATCTTGTTATGAAAGGGTGCTCTTCGTTGGTTGCTGGCAAATCGGGGTGTATATAATCCTTGCTTCTTGGTCGATCATACGCAACACCAGCGTACAGAGGTCCACACCAGCCTTTAGCAAGTGCGCCCTTGTAGAATCCCCCTTTCCCTTCAGCAACCAGCTCATCAGTCATTAAATGATGTCCGCCATTGCAAACGTATCCTTGCTGAACCCTGCTCCAATCAAAGCCTGCAGGGCAAGGACCAGAACTCTCGACAAATTGAAGTGCCCATTCGTCTTGCTCTTCTCTCTCATCAATGGACATCTCTGCGTAGTTCAATTGCTTGTTTGCCATTTGAACATCGCGGGCACTCTGAAGATAACTCTTGGCGTTGGGAGGAGCGGTTGTGGCAGCACCTCTAACCGATGGCTTTGGAGAGAAAGCTGATGCATTCGTATCTCTTTGTAGGCGTGTAAGAGCTTCTCGTCCATCAGTATCTCTTTGCAGGCGAGTAAGACCTTCTCGGCGCTCGGCTTCTTCGGTTCGGCCCTTTTTTGACGATTCTTGGTGACGCGGAGATGGAGCAGAATCTCTTTGCAACCGAGTAAATTGCTGCTTCTGGGCGTCGGAAGACTGGGATTGAGATGAAGATGCAGCCTGGTCATCTCGGCGAAGCTGAGTGAGATTGTCTGGCTTGCTAGAGCCCTGATTAAAGACAGGTGCTCTTGTTCTTGTATCGAATGGACTGACGTACTTGGTCTTTTGGCTGTAAATATCTTTCGAAGACATGGTGAAGAGAAGGAAATTCCCAGTGTTGTTGGTTGTGTCGATTAATTTTCTTTGTGTGGAAGTGGTTATGAAGATAAATGGTTGAATGGTTAGATGGGGAAAAGGAGGAAATGTTAGGAGACCACGATACTTTTATAGACATTAGAAAGGATGGAACACAAGAATGATCAAATACATTTGGGGGCGTGAGTTTGTGAATAGTAAAATGTAAAACGCATTCACCGGTTTCTCCACCAGAACAATCACTCAATTATTCGATATCTTCTCTGCCATATGTCCAAAAAAGCCATGGGCTGATTCTATGTTCGGAGACGAGAACATGTGAATCTAAGTTCGAAGGACGGACAATAGTCATTATAGCACTTGGGAGCAGGAATGGCACGGCTTTGACGATGATTCTCTGGGGGGCGTGAAAGCTGATATGAAGAATTGTAGATTCACGTCACCTATCTTCCAACGAAACGTATCATAACTTTATTCAAGCTTATGAGCAATACATCACCTAGTGTGTGAAATGATATGGGATGAAGATATTGAATTTTGTCTTTATATAAGTTTATCGCTGATTGTATCGTAGCTGAGACAAAGGTGTTATAGTGGTAGAAGTTCTAGCATAGCTTTATGGAACGGCGCGAGATAGAATTCCACTTCATCAGCTTCACCAGTCAGTATAAGATAATATTGCTACTGCCAGGAGTAAAGTATCATTTTTAACAAATCTATATTGAAAACAGGTGATTGAAAATAAGAAATCCCGACAAGACTCCGGTCCTCGGAGCGGGGTATCTTTTTATAAGAGATCCCGCATACAGTATCGGGTATATCGGGACCTAATACTGCCTATTATGTACAAGTACTTTGGGATAAAAGTTATATCAAGAAGAAGTCTAGAAGTCTTATTAATCAATATTTCCATTATTTTTTAATGAAATTTGATTGAACCTGAATACCTACTCTAATTAATAATGCCTACAATAAATCTCTAATTTCTAAGGGAATATTTGTTACTTTTTTACAAATTGTTTTAACCTTATCATAATTTATTTATGTGAATAGATATCAACTATCAACTACTAACTCTCGTCCTTCTCGCCCCTCGCCCTCGCCCTCTGATATTTTGCTAACTAAAATATAAGATTGATATCATCACGTGAATCAACTATTCCTATTCATATCTAGTCTAGCTTATGGAGTCAAAAATACGACAAGATAAGCAAATACGTACCCAATTCCGGAATTCATTCGGCATTCAACAGCCAGCTCAGAATCATTCCCCGTGGGATCATTTATATCTATGAACCGATCTGATTGTTTCACAATCCAAGATGAGTGAAGGACCATCAGAGCCAATCGAATCGTCTATTACCCCGGATGAGGCCAATAGGATCATCCACTCTCATCGGAAAGTACGATATGGTAGGTATCTTTATGGATCATCCCCCCCATTCTTGATATCATTGTGGCGACTGCCGATACCCACGCTGGCTATTGCTGAATGACTTAATAGGGACCGCCTGCTGGCCCTGCAGGCAAAGAAAGGTTAAATGTGATAACAAACATCCATGCGAGAATTGCGTAAAGAGAGATCACGCACTTCTTTGCTCTTATAATCCTAAGAACCGGGATTCCGGAAAGGCGATACCGACTGCAGTGTCTGGTGTTAAAAGGGCCCGGACCCCAGATAGTGGCAGTGATCATTCAGGGAGAAGAGAAGACGATAGATGGCCAAGAACAACAGGTAAATCAATTTCTTTACAAGATACATCTGGGTGTTGATATACTCATATGCTTTTGCGGCATTTGGGCCCCCTTGCACTGCCGAGTCGGACCGCGGCCAACAAACGGTTGAATGCGACCTCAATTATTAACACGGCTCCCGATTTATTGTACTTAATGGATCGTGAATCCGACGGAAGTCCGAAGTTAACGTTGCTTAGATGATGATGACCCAGACGAATCAAGATACCTTGGACAAAACTCAATCGCCGCATTTTTAAGTGAAGAAGCAGCTCAAGGTTCATCACCCGGCGAAGGCGATCACGATGTCATTCGAAAAGACATCATGCCTATACTAGGGCTTCAGAGATCAACGGCTCCGTATCCTTTCATGTCTAAAGAACACATGGATAAGATAAGAAACGATATTGCTTCGGCATTACCTTCGGATCGAGACGTCCTAAAGTGAGTATTTTTTCACGTGTAAACCATATTCAGCTAAAATCATCTTAGGTCCTTCCAGATTTATAAACAGATTGTTCAACCGTTTTGGGGATTGCTCATCGATATAGACGATTTTGAATCGAAGTTATGCATCTATCTCGAAGATCGCACCAATTCTGCGAAACGAACATCTCCAAATCAGAAGGGAGTTTCCTCAGCATGGCTTGGCATGCTTTTCGCTGTTCTTGCTGTAGCATCAAATTATGCTGAGACTACATATCACAAACGAGTGGCATCGGCACAATACTTTGGTTAGTTACAGCCTACTCCTATGGTCCCCGGTCTAGCTAATCCTAGACATAGTTCAAACCTCTTTCCATTGTCTGAGGCTATCTAACTACCTTATTCGCCCATCTCTCGACTCAATACAAGCCCTTTTAATCCTTGGTTTTGTTTTGTCCAATGATATGAAGGCCGAAGCGTCATGGGCCTTGATAGGACTTACATGTCGGCTTGCTCAAGCATTGGGCCTTCATAGAGGTCCAAATGAGAATGGTAGGGGCACTTCTTCTGGCGACAATGATCTACCTCGTCGAAAACTCTGGTACGTTGTTAAAAGTTTCCTTTGCCAACTTTCAATCTAATTCCAACAGGTGGACGATAGTCTGGCAAGATAGTTTGCTTTCTCTATCTTTCGATAGGACTCCTATTGCAGTCATCACACGATGTCAAGTACCTCTACGACCCTCAGCACTAACTGAAGGTTTTACTTATACCGAAGCAATGTATCATCTATGTCAGAGAGTGTTAGACTTTGTCAAAAACGACAGTCTCAATTCTCGGCCTGAGTACAATCAAATTATCGCAAACTCAATTGAGGTCGAAGATATCCGTGAGAAGGTCCTTCCTGCCCTGCGGATCAAGGAAGCTTGCAAAACAGTCCAAGATAGACTGCAATACTTTGCTCTCCGTTTGCACACTTCATTCGTCGTCTCTGTGCTTTGCCGACCTGCCCTCCGTCGTGGTGAACACGGCATGGATCTTGCGCAAAAAGCAATCATTGCTAAGAAGTGCAAACTAAATCTTACAGAAACCGTCAGGATGTATTTGAAGATGCATTCTCTTAGTGTTATTCCTACTCGCTCGTGGGCTTTTACTTACCACGGGCTTTCATCAGCAGTTCTTCTCGGAATCCTAGGCGAAACAAAGACTGATCCCGAAGTTCGACAATTGCAGGGCGATCTCATTAGCGCTCTTTCTGCCACCGCAGCAAAAGAGCAACCGTCAACCATCCCGAAGACTGACAAAGACATTGAACTTAGTGGGCCTTTATCAAGAGCTTTAGCTGCTCTTCAGAATATCTACAATAATGGATGGGTGGTTGAGCAGCAAAGATCTATCACTGGCCCCGAGTCACAAACAATACAGGATGGTATACCTAAACAAGATCAACCTGATTACGACCATCAGAATGCAGCGTTGGCTATGGCCTCCATGCAAAATGGAATGGTACCCCCGTAAGCAAATTTTCTACGCCCTGCCTGTTGTTGCTAATAAACTTCAGTATGGATTTCACGCCCCAGTTGACGATGGGCATAGGAGGAGATATGCAGACTGTTGAACAAACATTAAATATGTCACCAATGGACTTGTTTGATTCGATTTTCTGGGGTATGTTAGACTAACAAATATCCGACAACAGAGTATGGACGAACCTACACTAAAAAATGTACAGAACCATATCCACCGAATGGCCTCGAGACAGGCTTTGATTTCACCGGCTCACAATACTACCCCCCATTTTGAAAGACAAGGTTAAGATGGTATTCCATCACTGTTCCATGTCTTACGAGCGAGCACAAAGAGCTCAATTACGATATTACGAAACCAATTTACATTATTACGAGTGACTAGGTTGTCAAACTTTATGTTAATTTTCCGGGTTTAAAAATCTACATCGCAAAAGGTATTTAAAAGCAAAATCTCAAAAATCTTACTATTTCTTCTGCGGTTCTCTCCTAGTTACACAAAATTGCTTGTCATAGGGATGCTATGGTCGTTATCGCTCGGCTTTCAGTCCCCGCCGCAATGGCATAACTATTTTTATTATCTATTTAATTGCGCGGCAATGGAAGGGATTATCTGACTCGGCGTTCACGATTGGAGGTTACAAATATGGGATCTTCATACTTGCACAACTTTTTATTTCCTGAATAGTGAAATTTATCAATTACCAATACAGTAATGTGTACCTAGGCTAAATCCAATTGCTATGAACTCGAGACTTGTGCTGCTGGTGATGCGTTCTGTTTGTACGTGGGATGAAGGGCATAAACAATATGATAACCTACTATACGGGTATCCATCCTCCATCACATCTCATTTTGAATATAATTTTGTATTTAAAATGTGAATGCCCGGATTTATTGAATTTGTACACCAGCAGAATACACCAAATTACCTTCAAGTTGTATTAGGATGTGATAGGAATGGCAGACTGGCAATATTATGTAAGCTCCATTGCGCCTTGCAACCCCATTGGTTTTACGGATTCTGCTTCCGAGTCTAGGGAATGAACTTTACATCATATGTAGCCTTTGCGCCTTCGAGCCTTCGAGCCTTCAATCCCATTGCAGCAGGTAAAATTGTTCTAAAATTCGAAGTTATTTCCAAGACATACATATTACAAAAATGGCATCAGCATACACATCTGAGCAGATAGATATCTATGAACAACATATTTCCCTGCCCGAGAAATATCATCGAAAGAACAATCCTATCCTCGATATCAATTACTTGACATCTCTAACCATCCACCAAATAGCAACGTGCCCTTATGAAAATCTCACTCTTCATTACTCGCCTGAACATAAAGTGTATTTGGAACCGCAAAAGCTCTTCACCAAAATAGTTAACAATGCCCGAGGAAGAGGGGGTTATTGTATGGAGCTTAGCATCTTCTATAATCATGTGCTTCGAGCCCTAGGCTTTCAAGTATATACGGCAGGCGTTCGTGTTAGAGCTAGATCTGAAGGTATTCCACAAGGCGATTACCATGGTTTGTAAGTGAGAAAGAGAGTGGGAGTTTTATAACTTTGCATGCATACAGCTGACACTTCTCAGCTTCCACATTGTGAATATTGTTACACTGCCCGATTCAACCCAATGGATGGTTGACGTTGGATTCGGTGGCGATGGACCTACAAAGCCTGTCCCGATGATCTCTGGCACCGTCCTCAATAATCTTGGAACCCAAGAAATCCGTCTACTGTACTCTACCATCCCAGAGCAAGTAGATAAGAGCAAGAAGCTCTGGATATATCAATATCGGAATCAGATAGATCAGGAGTGGAATTCGTTCTACTGCTTTCATGAGATCGAGTTTTTGCCATCGGACTTTGAAATTGTAAATTATTATACTAGTACCAGCCCGGCAAAGGTGAACTTCCAGGTGAGGACGGTGGTTATTGTTATGTTTCTGAGGGGAGAGGTGGATGGAGAGGAGAGGATTGTAGGGAAGAGATATTTGGTCAATGGGGTTGTGAAGGAGAATATGGGAGGAAAGACACAGGTTGTGAGGGAGTGTACAACCGAGGTTGAGAGGATTGGGGTACTGAAGGAACATTTCGGGATAACGTTGACGGACGAGGAAAAGGATGCTATAAAAGGGAGGATTGTTGAGCTGCCCATGGCATTACCCAATTAGAAAAAAAAACTCGTGACTCAGAAATAGTATATCATATCTTCTGAGACATAGAAGCAGTAGGCCGACGAGAAGCCCTAGCTAGTCAGAGACATAAACACGTGTCATGGACTCCATATCCATATCCAGACCCACAAGATAAAAGGTACTAAACCCCACTCCCCTTGTTCATGCCCTTTTATCTACTACTGGTTCTGCTTCATAAGAAATATCGCAAACAACCGAGATGCATTCAGCAGAGTACCTTCTTAGTCTTGCAAAGATCAATCCTGAGTTGGAGGAGGTAACCCAACCCATCCCGGCCCGGCACCTCCCATCATCCTTTGATTTTAACAAATCTAGATATCGAAGAAATCACCGATTAACAATCCGTTTGATCATGATACAGATATACCCAAAATCAGGGCCTTTCTGAAGGCTATAAAGAAAGGGGCTGCAGCTACTAATTTGCAAGGGAGTGAAATATCATTTATCGAAGAAGATCGGCAGATTGCAGTTCGCGATGGGACACTCATCACAATACGGGTTCATCGTCCGAAGATAGCCCCCAGTGGAGGTAGTCCTGTGTTTGTGGTTTACCATGGGGGTGGGTTCTTTCTAGGCGGGTTGGATAACGAAGCCATGCTGTGTAGAAAATGGACAGAACTCGGAGGCGTCGCCGTTAATGTGGATTATAGGCTTGCGCCTGAGTACCCATTCCCAACTGGGTTATATGATGCTTTTGACGCCTTAAAATGGGTCAGTCCCTCCAAACCGAAATGGCGTACTCACACACTTTGCTGATAATATAGACCGCATCGAACATGGCCGAGCTTAATGGTAATCCTACTAAAGGTTTTTTGGTCGGAGGAATCTCAGCTGGTGCGAATTTCGCTGCAGTTATTTCGCATCTATATCACGCCGAACAGCCATCACATCCACTCACCGGGACATATCTTTCCATCCCTCCAATCATTCTAGGAGCGGCTGTCCCAGAGAAGTACAAACATGTGTGGTTGAGTTTCGAACAAAATAAAGATGCCCCACTCTTGAATTTCAAAATTGCAAGTGCCATGGATAGTTAGTTGCGCCCAGCCTCCTGTTCGAATAAATCCCTGCTGACCAAATCGCCGTTCAGAAATCTATGCAGGAGATCTGACGTCACCCTTATATTCACCAATTTTGTTTCCATCGCACAAAGACATGCCACCAGCATATTTCCAAATTTGTGGATTGGATCCGCTCCGCGACGAAGGTTTCATCTATGAAGATATGCTCCGAGAAGATGGGGTTGAGACCATGACTCATGTATATCCTGGTCTTCCTCATGGATTCTGGTCCTGGTTTCCTGGAACTGAATTTACCAGGAAACATGCAGAGGATTGTACTACAGGGTTGCGCTGGCTGCTGGAAAGGTCAACCAGGTAGATGTCATTCTGCGACGACGATAGTGTCTCCACTGTTTTGGTAAAAAGCACAAGCCAAAGCAACCTGTACTTGTATGTATCGCAATTTGAATTTACAGTAATCAGCGGAGGGAGGGTGTGATGATGATGCAGGATCTACAAGATGATTACCAGCTTCTAATAAAGCCGCCCAGCAGTTCTTAGAAGTATGTATCAATGTTAAAGTATAAAATAGCGGTGTACCAGTATATACTTCATCTCGTGAAAAGCATCCAATGACAAGAATACTACCGTCAACTGTTTTCACCTCACCTGATACGACGGCGGTCGAGGGCAGCGTTTGGCTAAAAAGAATCCTTCACATACGAACATACGACATTTAGACTTTATAGAAACCCAACAATTATTACTGTACAATCCTTTGGCAGATTGAAAACGAAAATAGATATTATTCCTGAAGATTCGTGAAGAAGTTTATTTACTGGAGAAGTAAATAATGTCCATGCACAAAAGGGGACCGAAAATGTGTAGGCGCTTTGTAGACAAATACCCCAAAGGATTCGTGAAGAAATAACCTCACTATAATCCTAACCCTCCTTAGCTATGTAAGGTTAGGTTATAGAGAAGACGATGCCATTATTAGATATTTTTAGCCAACGTCAATACTCTTTTACTGTATTAACAATACGTAGGCGCTTTGTTTGGTCCGACAAAGCTGCAATTAACATTATCATCATCATCGCTCCTCGTTTCGAATTTACAATAAAATTAACCTTTGAAACTTCCCTTCAACAATATAAGTCATGTGAAATTTATAAGGTCTATGTGGGCAAAATACTAAAATGAGTATTCGTGATGAAACATACAAGCGGTTCAAACTTGCAGGGCTATACGCCTTGATCCTACGCCACAAGTAAACGCCAACGCCAACCCACAAATTTTTACCCCAACAACCAACTTCTAATTCTCTCTCCATAACCACTTTTCAAACTCCTCTGTACCCTTATCCTTTGGTACATCTGCTACCTTGCTTCTCCACTTCTGACTTCCTCCATAGCTATCATCCTTCTTGGGATCATTGATGAACATCAAAGCCTCTTTGGCGCCAATACTGTCTTCTCCTTCACCCATAATCTTCCTATCTCGGTATTTCCTCGCAAACTCACTAGCCCTTGCTAAATCTCCATGTCTATTGACGATCTGAAAAGCATCCCAATATAGTCTCCCCACTCTCTGATCCTGAATGCCCTCGTCACGATATATCTCCTCTAAATTGCGACAATTCTTCAACGCTTTTTCGGGGTATTTCTTCAGCGATTCTGCATCACCGATCGCTTCATCGAGCTTTGCTGCTTGGACGAGTCTTGCGTCGGATTTGGCGAGTTTGTCGGAGGGTAGTGAGCACAATGTGCAAGTACAGTCAAAGTTGAACCAGTCCTTAAGCTTGTGTTTGCGTTCGCTGGAAGGGCCACCAGAGAGGTAGGATGTAGTGATTTCCTCTCCGGGTTGAATATTTCGTACAGCGTAAACGACAAATTCTTTGCGCGTTTCATTCCAACTGTGCTGCGCTGAAGGTAGACATGAATGGTTGATGCGGGAAATATCTCTATATATCCCACCTATGGGAGAATTTGGACCAAGAGGATATGCATTCGAGCGAATGATATTGGTGAGGGGCGATGGTTGGCCGGGGTAGTTGTTATGGAGGGAAAGGTAGGCTCGTTGTGAATCTTTCGGGAGGGCACGCAGAAGTCGAGCGAGATCTTTTTCGGTGGTCTCGGGATTCGTGAGCGTTTCTGTTGTGAGGAGTGGAGATTCGTGAAAGAGGAGAGTTCCTGGTGTGATAGTACGGGTTGCAATCACCCCTTGCCCCTTTCCGGGGATCGCTTCAATGACCCATGGTGGAGTTTCTTCTATCTTAGCACCTGGAGTGGCAGATCCAGATGATGGAGAATCATTACTAGGAGTCATTTCCAATGCTTACGACAAAGGTAGTGAAGTTATTTCCAATATTTTGTGGGTATATGAAATACAATATCTGCGATATCAAGTAAGTGACTCGTAAACTATCACAAATTCAATAAGAAAAGTTTTGGTATGTGGTAAAAAAGGTAAGTTGTGATGGCGTCAATACAATTTGCGATAAGATAAAAAATTATTTCATTGTTTCATGTGTGCTTGTGGAACTAAAATTTAACTCTTTTCCAATTTAGGTAAAATTGTCGAGGTCCATCGGTGATCTAAAAAACCGGTGACAGGAACTACCATTCCGGCATCATCCCTTATAAAAATATATATATATATATCTTCTTTCTTTCCTTATGTTTGAACTTTTCAATTGAAAATATATATCTATTTGCAAACACTTTTTAAGTTGTTATTGTTAGGTATGTGCTGAGATTTCGTATCTTTTTTTTGGTGCTTGATACAGTACTTTTACTAAGATCCGCAGTACATTATCAGTCATTTAAGAAAATAAATTTTTTGCTTGCAATCAGGATAGATGAGTTGACCTGGCTGCCCAAGTCCTTTCAATCCTCTTCAACAATATTCTATTATAACCGACCAGCTTTACTTAATACAACAACTTACCACATTAGATGATTGATGTTTGAAGCAGTTTCATTGGTCGTTTGTGTGATTGGAATCTACTATGTTATTAAAAGTCTTGTTCTTGGAAATCTGCTTTTGTATATTGTAAATGGCCGTTCCCCTTTCCTCAATTACATACCAGGTACCTATTGGATACCTAGTGGTGAGTACCAAATCGCTTTGTCAAATTCTCGTCTCGTTTACTTTCGAGAATCCTATCAAGCTTGTTCGCCTCTTTCTTATCCTAGTATCATAAAAGGCTGGGAAACGAGGGGAAGTTGGAAGCACAAGAGAACTGAAGTACGCCTGGCTTACTCTTCCAATGGCATTGCACATCTCGTACACACTGTATTGGTGCTTGTTTCTTGGGGTAATGAACGAATCCCTTAGATTACAAGCAATCTTAGAACCAAGAAATCAAGGTGCAAGAGAGCACAGAAAATAAAGGTCAAACGACGCTCAAAAAAAGTCCCATAATTCCGCACGTGTCGGCACTATCGGAAGATATGGTAGATCCTACATCATCATGCTCCACTGGCTGGAAATTAGTCCAGAATTATTGGTGCCCTGCAAGAGGTTATACAAGTGGAGCTTCGAAGGCCCCCACCTTACCCAAAATTTGTCCTATATTACGCGCCGAATACGCTAAGCCTGACTGAGCCCCAGGCTCTACCAATCCTGTTCGCAGATGCGCGCGCCTGAAAGCCCTTCTGTCGCGATTTATGGAGCAACTGTCAGTAGATGGGATGTTTAGGCTCTTATGATTATGGTATATAGATCCGCTTTACCCATATATAGTGGAGTTTCTCCTAAATAGATGAGATGCTTTTAGACCAAGATGTTGGTTTGCCATGTTGGTTTAAAGATGGGTTTGACGACCAAGTTGGTTGTAGGCCTACCAACATGACCTTGCTGGCTGGAGTATAAGTAAGACTCTTCGGCCTGCATAGTATTTGAAGGCCATCAGATTCAAATATTACAGCTTCACATCACATTTTACTGCTTCACATTACTTCGTTACACTTCATACACGAGCCTCTCAATCTTCCAATTACATTCTACTATCTCAACTTCTACTCACCATGGCTCGCGAGTGGTTCAAACCAGGACGGCAAACACAACTTGCTATCACCGGAACATGTCTCCAAGCATTTTTACTCTTCGGTTACGATCAAGGAGTTTTTGGGGGGTTGATTACGAATGCCAACTTTCTTGATACATTCGGACATCCTAATGCGGGATTTTTGGGTATTATAGGTATTTAGGCATAATCCAGAAACCGGAGGACGAATACTGACTGACGGGCAATATAGTATCGATCTACAACATCGGCTGTCTTTTAGGAGCCCTTGCCAATTGTATCTGGGGCCATCATTTTGGAAGACGACAAGCTATCTGGATCTCAGTTGCCCTTGTTAGCATAGGCGCTATATTACAATGTACCGCGTACTCGGTCGAACAATTGATGGTTGGAAGAGTGATTACCGGAATGGGTGTTGGGATTGATACCTCCACCGTCCCTATGTAGTAAGTCATTCCGCTTCATGGTTGTCCCTGAACTCATGCTCATCAATTATAGCCAAGCCGAACTTTGCAAACCTGAAGCACGAGGAAGGCTAGTCACAACCGAAGTCCTTTTCACCGGTCTCGGTGTCTCAGGTGCCTACTTCTTCGTTTATGGCATGTCCTACGTTGGAGGTGCGCTAGCATGGCGTCTCCCCATTGCTTGCCAAGTGTTTTTCGGAGTCATTGTCGCAATCCTCATCTTCGGTCTTCCCGAAACCCCACGTTGGCTCATCGAAAGGGGACGCATCCCAGAAGCTGAATACGTGATGACCAGATTATTCGATTTACCGAAAGAAGATGAATACATTCAATCCGAGAAGGCTGCGGTTATTAAAGCAATCGAATTGGAAATGGAGACACCATTCGAGTGGTCAAAGTTGTTGAAGAGGGATAAGTTGCAGACTGGCTGGAGAGTTTTCTTGTCTATGTTGGTATTGTTTATGAATCAGGTATGTGGTGTTCACAAATCAAATCAACGTCCGATCTAACATACTGTAGTGGGGTGGAATCAATGTCATTGTGTTTTACGCACCAACGGTTCTCGAGACTAACGTAGGTCTCAAAACAAATACGGCTCTTGTAGTAGGAGGATGTATAAACTTGGCCTTCGCTGTTTCATCGATCATCCCGGCTCTTTTCTTAGACAAGATTGGCCGCAGAATGCCTATGATGATTGGAGCCTTTGGCATGGGTATTTCCATGATGATGATTTCCATCTTGTTGTCGTTCGACAAGCCGTTGACATCTCAAATTTCCATCGCATTCTTCTTGACTGTAAGGTTCATCACATTCTCCACACATCGACGAGTACTAACTGCCTACAGTATATGTTATGCTACGGAGCAAGTCTTAATGCCATTCCATGGTGCTACAGCACGGAAATCCTTCCTCTCAAAGCTCGCGCGCGTGGTACATCCTTAGCTGTTATGAACAACTGGATCTGGGTTTTTGTTATTGTTATGATTACTCCAACAATGGTGGCAACCATTACCTGGAAGACCTATCTGATCTTCATGTCTTGCGTAAGTACTAGTCGCCCTCAATAACCACGTGGGACAGTATCACTGACTTCTTTATAGAACTTTGCATTTGTCCCGTTGATTTACTTCTGGTTCCCAGAGACCAAAAATCTTTCACTCGAGGAGATTGATTATCTGTTCATCAAGGGTACCACCAACGAAGCGGATGAAATGTTCAGACCCGGTGAGACTCGTAAGAGTGAGTCGAAATCTGAACAAGGAGCTGTACATGTGGAGTAGATTCGAAGTTCATGGTTGGAGTTTGGTTTGGTCGTAACGGATAGGTCGGAGGTTTAGTTGGGGTTATGTAAAGATACCAGAGGCAAAAGGAGTTTGGCTGTTTCATGAATATTATTGCACTTTCCACTTTTCAAATTTATTCTTATTGCTTGTATCGAAACTTCTGAGTGAGAAGAAGACATTGATAATATGAATATGATCCTTTACTTTACCACGAAGCGCCCTCAGACCATTAGAGTATAGTACAGAAAGGAAGGAAGGAAGGGCATGATAAAGCTGTAAAAATGCTTGATCAAGCTGTATTGTAAAAGTTTACTCAAAGGTACCAACAGAGAAGCGAGGTATAAGCCCAAGAATATGGGGCCACCTCAACTTCACTCCCATTTCAAGGACCTATCAACCAATCTCAGAGTTTCGACTCGTTTTAACAAATGAGAACGAAAAGTTTCCACATCGATTTAAATCCTCCTCGATAATTGTATTCGCAATATTTTAATGGATGAATTGAACCCAAACATTAAACATTATGGTATTGATTTGTGAAATTGCTTGTTAACGAATTATTACGCCCTCTCATATTGACCTCCGAAGGACTGCCAAGGTAACGATCGTAAGGCTGAATATAAAACGTATTTGTTTAACACTATAAATAAGACTATGTTACGGATATATGGCATACATTATAGATTGAGAGTTAAACAAAAAGGCAGTATTTCGTCTGGCACAGAACCAAGATGAAAGACAGCCTTCCCCGGATTCCCCGTAAGCCTGAACCATTATAAGAAATGATCTCCAAGGTGACAAACTTTTTTGAACTCCTGAAATATTCAAAACGCTAGAGATAAAAGTAAACTAAGGGTAGATTTGCCTCGAAAAATTAACGACGTTCTTTAGCTTTCTATAATTTATTCACTGATACCCACTAATAAATCTTCCGATTTCAATTCCCCAACCGTTCGCCCATCTCCGCTACAATCATACGTAATCCCTTATATCTTTTGACTTCCGTGCTACTCAGAAACAAAGAAACCACGGGCCAAGCATGGATCCCGCCACTTTGCTCGTGCCCTCGAACTTTCACCTTTCTGGATTGCCCGAGAAGAGCAATAAGATCACGAATTTCAGGTGCGAGAACTTCTTCTGAGCCGTACGTAATGAAGTATCCCTTTGTTGGACTTGCATTTGTCCACCAGTCCAATTCTTTGCAATTCCCTGGCGACACAAGTGGATCCGCAATCGAACTATGCTGACCTACATATTGATGGGCGTAGAGATGCAGGCTAGAGACGTCTAAGTAATCGCTAGACGTATTTTTGTCTTGTGATGAAGCAAGAGTGGTCCAAGGAGAAATCAGAACCGCCATTCCTGGTGTCTCGACGTGAATCTTATTGTTTGCCCTGCCCTTTTTGCCAATCTTTGTGCAAGCAATACGAAGGAGTAAACTGAGGATCAAAGTTGCTCCAGCCGAATCACCGCTTACACAAACCTTGGACGGCTCCTTGATCCGGGATAATACATATTGATAACCGGCAATTGTTTCGTGGAGTTGAGTGGGGTAGCGAGCGTCAGGTACTAGCTTGTACTCCAGTGCGAAAATTGCGGGATTCTGAAACTTCCCTGATTCCTTGAGAAGACTCAGCCAGACCAAGAAAAATTCCAGATAGAAATAACTTGACCCCATTGCAAATCCACCGCCTGCTGCGAATTAGTATTCTGATGATGGTCTCTATTGCAGAACTTGCCATGTGCATAATAAATCACGATATCAGGATCTCGTGTGTTATCACAGATGGCCCAGACCCCTTTCATATGTTCCTATAATTCGAATGAGCATTCCGTCAACATGCATCCTAACAAGTCAAAATAGTATTGGATGCATTACTTGCTTGACTTCACACCAATAATTAGGTGACCATAGATATTTGTGCCTCAACATCCGGAATCTTATGAATGGCAAAGCAACGGCCTTGGAGAAGAAGACTCGACCAATCTCTGGCGGTATATACGCAAATGCATATCTCACGCAACGTATGACGATATCCTCAAACCAGGAAGCTTGCTGCACGAAAGGTGACCGCTTTTCAGGGCGAGTAAAAACTCGCTCCCTAATACACGAGAGAGGAAGTTGGATTACTATATATTTATCAGCACGAGCATTGCTAGTATATACTGCGAGTGATATGGATTATACAGTACATAAAAATGGTAATGCTTGAATGCCACACTTGGCAGTCCCAAAGAAGCCAGCATTAATGATTAATTGCGGCGTAAGAAAGATAAGGAAAATGGCGATATCTAGCCATGATACTTGTCCTAAATGCATTTCACAAAGTCTTGATGCTATTCAGAATCTTATACATGTACGAATCTCAAGTGAAGAAGGATGAGCAATTGGGGAGCAGGAGAGCATCTTTGCATGATGTCAAATCAGAGTATTGATTTGAAGTGAGGTTGGGAAGTCAAATTATTAACTAGGTAGTGGCTAACTTGGCTTCAGTGTAGACTTCAAAACTCTAATGAGACGAAAATTGCGTGTGCTTTGATGAGAGGTGTGGACGGGAGTGTGGTGGAAAAAGGTTCAATTTCCTTAAGGTAGGTAGGTCTAGGCTAGGTACTTGTATGACTGGTGAATGATTATTTTGGTTATCTAATCATTTTACTCGTAAGGCTTGATACAGAAGCCCAGAGCAAGCACTTCGTTCCTAGGCTAGGCTAGGTACAAGTACTGGTAGGGTACTGAGTAGTAGGTAGAGTAGGTAAGGGTAAGGGAAGTGGAAGGTTTAAAATTAAACCGCTTTCAAACGTTGTATGAACTTTGAACTCTTATAAATATTTAATAATTAATTATAAATTGTATAAATTGTATAAAATTATTTGAATCTATTACCAGGTAATCTACTACAGTGCGTATCTTATCCAGTATTTAATACGGTACACGTAAATTTTATACTAAAAAGACTAGCTCGGAGCTAAAATTTTATCAATTGCCGAAGCATCTAAAATAGTTTACAATCACAGCAGTAATCAATCAACATTTCTTCAACCAAGTCGAAGCTTCATATTCGCAATCGCATAGGCAATCGCGAAGTCTTCAAAATATTTCATCTTTTATTCTTGTTATGCGCCTCGTTGTATGATCATTTAATCTCCATGCGCTAACAGTGCCGTCCATTCCTTTACCTTTCATTTCCATTTTTTTTTGTATCAGGTTTTATTCAGAAAGACTCTATCAACCAATTCTTTTTCGATATCAACATGTCTGCGACTACAGCGGGACAGGCTGAGCTCATCAGGTATGTTGAGTTTGAGGTCTAGAAATTTGGTGACGCATAGATACTTACACGTTCTTAGTTCTCTAACGCAAGATGAGATCCCGATCAAGCTTCGCTGCGCGATCTGTAGTAAATTGGCTGCCAATGCCTTCCGGCTTCCATGCTGTGACCAAGCTATCTGCGAGACGTGTGAGTCGATATCATCAACAACTGACAAGTACGAAAATACTGATAAAGCAAAGGCCATTCAACTCTTCAATCTTCTTGCCCAGTATGCGAGCACACGCCCGTGGCTGCGGAGGACTGCAAACCACACAAGTCTTTACGAACTACGATTAAGGTCTTTCTGAGAACGGAAGAGAAGAAGCGCATTGATGCTCGCGCCAAACAAAATAAAGACACGCCACCTGCTACTCCAGTTGCTCCTACGGCTCCAGAGACTACTTCAGCCATTGATGAGGTGTCTTCAAAACCGCAACCAGATGGTATACCTGCGGCAGAAACAATTCCTGGCACTGAGCCAACCGATGCCACGAATGGGAATGGTGCTATATCAGAGGATCATGAGCTCGAAGTGGCGCAGGAAGGCCAACAAGACATACCAAAGCCTTCGATCGAAGTAAGAATATGCCAGCACACTTATACTATTGGGCAAAGCTAACTGTCATTTCAGGAGATCGCTCCTGGCCAGGAACCTAGCGACGATGCTAAACAGGTTGATGCTGTGGATAATGATGGAGAAGATGGCGAGAAAGAAACAGCCGAGAAAGACGTAGATGGTGTCGCCCCCCATACGCCTGCATTTGGTATTGGAATGGCATTTGATCCTTCTGCTACGGGTGGATTTCCTGGTATGGGATTTTCCGGCGATTTCAACCAGATGCAGATGATAATGGCAATGCAAAATGGGATGGCACCTGGATTCGGTAATTTCTCAATGATGGGTATGTTTAACATGGTTCTTTGTAAAGTCAAAAGCTAACACAACTATCTAGGAATGCCGGGAATGAATATGGACCCTATGGCAATGCAAAGTATGATGAATGGTGGTTTTGGGGCGGCAGGCATGGGCATGAACGGCATGAACATGGGAATGGGAATGGGTAACTTCGATGGTGTAGCAGGTGGTTTCAATAATGGGTGGAATTCCCAACAATCATGGAATGTCGGACCAGATAATTACAATCATCCAAATGCTGCAGGCATGGGCCTTGGTGATTATGGAGCAAATAACTCTGGATTTCCCCCAAATGCAGCAGGATTTAATCAAGGTAATTATGGACGCTCAAACCAGTACAATGACTATCAAAACAGTTATTCCCAAGGCTACCATGGCCGTGGACGAGGTAGAGGACGAGGGGGTTTTCATCAAAACCGTGGCGGTCATGGATATGGTTCTAATGATGCTACCAATCTTCAACATCAATCTGGTACAAGTCAACAGTTCAATGGTCCCTATAATGAAAGCAGGGCAATGTCTACGGAAACTAAAGAAGAGAAGCCTGCCAAAAATCCTAAGAACGTTGATGAGTTCGGAAGAGAGTTGCGCCCAGAGTCGTCTAAAGATGAAATCCTGACCGCAAACAACGAAAACGTCAGCAATCAAGTCTCCGTGATTTCAACGACGGCAGATGGCGAAGGCCTTGAAGTAGATCCAAATACTATTTCCCATGATGCTCCATTTGGCACATCGTATGACGATAATACCCCCCAACCTATTCAAACTCTGGACACAGCTGAATCCGCCGCATTTGCACAGATTCCCTCAAATGGAGATGGTTACAATGCTATGTCCCCTGTAGACCCACACATGCGCAAACTTGGATACTCACGAGGCGGATATGTGCAATCACGTGGTGCTCGTCGTGGAAGCTTTACTGCTGCTATGCAGCCTCCGATCGTGAAGCCAGTTGATGTGCCTATTAACGCACCCACTGGCCCAAAGGCGATGCGTGATGGTTTGCCAAATACAAGTCTTGCTAACATTAGGACTCGTGGCTTCTCTATTGCCGGAAAAGCTTCAAGTGCGAGAGGTAGTGTAAGTGCAGCTCCTGAGTCTGCGACGCAAGAGAGGGGACGAAGTAAATCTCCATCCCACGGGGAGGAAAAGGATCAATCGCCATCAAGATCAAATTCAAGAGACCGCAAGAGAGACAGAAGCAGAGAGCGACGTCATCGACGACATAGACATAGATCACCTTCTCGATCTCTATCGGAAGATGAGGAAGAAATTGAACGCAGACGGGAAAGGCGGCGAGAGCGGAGACGTCGCCACGAAGAAGAAGCCGATGCTGATCGCGATCCAAAGGATGCTAGTCTTGAGAACAAGGATGGAGATGACAGACGACGCGACGATGAAGATAGGTCACGATCTGCATCCCCACAAGAGTCAAAAAGATCAAGTCACCGTAGCCGTCGTGATAGGGACAAGTATCGCGACCGAAGCGACCGAGACAGGGATGAAGACAAGCGTAGGTCTTCCACTCACAAATATCGTTCTAGCCATCGTTCACATCGCGGCGAAGATCGTTCGCGAAGCCGTGATCGTGAACGTGAGCGAGACCGCGAGCATCGCCATAAGAGTCGACATGCTTCACGCGAACCCGAGGAAAACAGCACAGCGCCTCTTCAGACTCCTACTGAAAAAGGTCATACTTCTCGCAGACAATCACTTATTTCTAATGGTGTCAACGGGATTGAAATCAAAGGCGCTAGTTCCCGCAACAAGTCTACTAAAGACATCGCTCTCCCAATAAACATACCTACTGGTCCCAAAGCTAGTCACAACCGTGACCGTGAAAAAGAGCGCCCAAGTCGCCACAGCGATCATCGTTCTCGTCGTGATTCCGAACGTAACAGTAGTATCAACAATAGTGTCATTCATCGTGAAGAAAAGGAAAAGGAGAAGAAGAAAGAGGAAGTAGACCCACATACTTTAGAGAGAGAAGCAAGGAACAGAGAGAGATTACTTAAAGAGGCTCAACGAATCGCTGGGTTGACGGGCGCTCTAGGGATGGGTAGGAAGAGAAGTAGGGATGACATTGATGACGGCGGGCGGAAGGGGAGGAAAAAAAGAGGGCGTGCGGTCGATGAAAGCGAAGAGGCAAGGGTCGCCAGATTAGAGGCAGAAAGGGAAGGCGCGAGATGGGCATAGATTCCGTCAGCCGAAATATAAAATGAAGCATTTGCATCTGGGAACTGTATGATCATTTGACCCTGCATCCTAGACATGAAAAAGGATTGGTAATGGATGGCTTTGGTTCAAATTAGGGTGTCGAAACTGGCAGACTGGTCTGTTGCCACAATAGCCTATGGAGTGACCCTCTTTAAACCCGGAACAGGTACAGCAACGAGAAGTTAACCTATTACAATGAAGCGATAGAGATAATATTGACCTTTCTTGCAATGAAATTGTGCGAAGCACAATGTGGATCTTTAGATTAGTGATCATGAAAATAGTACGAGCACCTAATGTAGTGAGCGCTTACTTTTAGTCTCGATTAGGTCAAATTTCTAGATGAGATAGCAACAGTGGAGGCTTTAATTTAAGGCTAAGTGTGAATTGAGATGATGAGTTGCCACACTGAACACTTGAACCTTTGTGAATTTATCATCCAGCCCTATCTTAATACGGAATGCCCATCGTAGTTACATAAATCTGTCACCACTCAGGCTTTGTAAAGTTTTATAACGATTCAATAAAAACAATGAGAGGTGTAGTGGATGATCAATTTGATATCCAATGAAACAACAAAGTAGCTACATACTAGATTCTACTAGAGATGGAAGATTGAAGCGGAGAAATTTGCTGTTGGACCATTTGGCAGATTTTAATAAGTGTCATGGGGGGATAACAATTACTAGCAACTGCAATCTTAAGTTACCAGCAATGTTTCAGCGGCCATTTTCGCCAATGTGATTGTAACTTGCATAATCTTCCACAGAGTCTATAATGCAGACGAATATGGTAAGGTAGGGGGAATGACTGTTAACATACCAACCCCCCCCCCCCATTACTATCTTCTCAACCTGAATAGTTTGTAATTTTACAGCTAATAACAGTTACTACTTGCCACCCCCACAGTAAACTTTATGGGATACTATACTGCATAGGATACCTAACAACAGGTTTCATCTCACAATTTACCTCAACAGCTTTATTCCCGGTTCTATTCATAATTTGTATCTTTTCCTTCGCCAGAAAGTAAGAGGGCTGGATATTTGGCCGCAAATATTGCGGGGTCTTTGGCGGTCGCGATCTCACTGGTGGAAACCCCAGAATTGGCATAGCACTCCACATGTAGGACTGTGGCCAAAGCGCTGTCAAGGTTATCGTGAATCATGATGCAAATGCAGAATCGCCCCTCCCTCCTTCCCCAATAAAATAACTTCTATAACGAAATAGTTTCCGGAGGTAATAAGATAGTGCTTATAGCCGGGTGATTCCTTAAAAAGGAATCGATATTCCACACCCACCAGCGGAACTTTCGCCGAGTTTCGCCGCCTAAAATATAACCCTGGAGATCTAAATTACTGAGCACATTCTAACCATTAAATGTTCTGATTCCAAATATATTTAATTAATCAAAATCTGCTCGATGGATTAGATCCATAATTTATATGCCATGCTTACATTTCAGTATTTGCTGACTTGACCAAACGACAGGCTTACCTAGTAAGTGCATGCTCACGATGGCTTCAACTTTGCCGGTAATTACCATTTATCTTTACATCAAATCAGATCAGAATCCCACCCCACCTTCGCTGGTGGACTTGGGTAGCCGACTTGACCGGACCCGAGGTCGGCACGACGGCAGAACCCTATAATCTAGTCAAGTATGCCGGTCAAACCGACGGGGATGACCAGCGCCTGCTCATGTTGCCGAGGTGAGAGGAATGATTCGTTTATTTCATGCCACAAGTTAATCCTGGTTGCAGTCCATTTTCACGAGCAAACGAGAACATCCAACAACCCAGATACTACAGAAATGCGAGTCTAAACTTGGGATAGAGGCTTAAACTGGCGTAGTTCAAGTACGACAGGGTTGATGTGTGTTATTAAGCGAGATATTGAAAGGGGGAAGTTGCTACGATTTTTGACTGTAGAGGAATGAAATCGTTGAAAGCGAACGACCAACAGGTTTTGTATCACTTGCATATAAAAGTCAATGACTACAGAACCATGTAGGAAATTTCATTTACAAATGATCGACTGGAACAGACAGGGAAGATACAATACTCCTGCCGTGAAGTTAATGTAAACAAGGATACATTGCAACATTGACAGCGGTGTACTGATCCTAGGACCAAAAACCCTTGAGGGCTATCAAAGTATTATGCGCCAATATTTCCAGATACGTGCCGTCTGTTGGGTGCGCTTAACCCTGGCTGTTGGGCCCTTGCTTTCCCCAACTATTGGTGAGGTAGTCATTGAAAATCGAAACAGATCAATAGTAGTTGATTAACTACCCTTCACCTGATGGGAGCAAGAGCTCTCTATATGTACTATTTGTTCAATAATATTTGCTAGCGCTTAACATGCACTTCAATCTTTCTCTCTTTCTTAGGGCTTAGATTCATGATATATTGCGCTTGATCATTACAATTATTTACATTACACTTAGCATTCTATTGTCCGAGGTTGTACCGTATATTTCCATGGAATAAAAACAGTTGGTCGTAAATTACCCAGCAATGAAGAATCCCGACGAAGCCACATCCCGGAATAGTAAGTTCTTGCATACACTTGCCCACAATGTTGGTGATAGAAGGAATGGGTGCGGGTGTGCACTTGGCAAGATTTAATCATTGCATCGAGCCCTGCATTCCTCGTATGTGGAATGAATCTGGATTGGGGCTCATTGTCCCATGGTTGGGAGACATGCATGTTGAAGGTTGCACAAGAAGGGTGCTCCTCAACCCTATATCATAGTGCAGCAGTCCCGACCAAGGTAAGCTTGGAAGTTTCCGTCAGCAGGGCTCAACTAAGGTCAGTGCATAATATGTGGCGGCTTTACAACAGTTGTAAACATGGCACTCGGTCCAGTTGTAGTCGTAGAGATTGTATGCTAAGTAACGTAGACTATATAAGAACTAGGTAGTTGTAGATCCAAGTCGGCGATGTTTCAATCAATACCTGATGTCGATCAGTACAGCGTAGGTTGGTAATATTTGGTAACTAAATTGAAATCGATAGCATACAGACTGTTTCTGGCTCCATAACTGCTAAGAGTAAAGCTTTCCACCACACTGAAAGAATATGAATCAACCCAATAATTAAAGGCCGCTCCAAAAATAACAAACACCTGCCAGCGCCTTGCTCAATCTATACGGTTGTTCTGTGAGCCCTTTACTAAAAGTACCGTAATACCAATATCCTCGAAAGCCAAATCGCGAATCTTTGATCACCACTTGTAATTTGCAATAACACCATTTTCCATCCCCAGTTGTTGACCATAATGTATCATATCATATCCTCCTCCTACACTGCCATACTCGTTTTCGATGGTATCGATATCGCCTAAAGCACCTGCGTCATTAGGTGCGATAGTGGTTGGCGGTAGTATCATCGATTGATTGATTCCTGACACTGAGGAATTTTGCGTAGTTCGGCTTGTGCTATCAGGGGGCCTGGGTGGGATATTTGACGGCGTCATATACATATTGTCTACCATGATACTCTCGTTGTATCGTGGGCTTTCGAGTTGAGTTATTGGTGAAGGTTGTTGTCTCGGCTCGTCTTGAATAAGACTTGTAGTACTGATCGGTCTATAACTCGCACTATCTTGAATTTATAGTAGAACTGTTAGACTAGATCGTCGTGGGCACTCAAAATAGTCACATACCAGGTGTTTCAAGGTACAAGTACGGAGGAGATTGGCTTATCTTGGGATCGTTGAAATTCTCTGGGACAAAAAGATGATCTTGAATCGAACTGTTAGGATAAAGATAAATATCGTAACAATTATTATCATACAAACTTACCGTCATACCCTGGGTGCTTCTCCCTCATATGCTTCTTGAAATCATTTCGTCGCTTCCCACCACGATAACTGCAATATGGTTCCTGGCAGAATATCTTCTTGTCGCTGTGCACTAATGCTTCGTGACGACGTTGCCCAGTTTTTCGTGTGAATGTCTTATTGCAGCTGAGGTATTTACATCGGAAATTACTGCCCGTGGTCTGAACTGGTGAAGTACTTTGTGTCATAATTAATTGCTCAAGTCCCGAGTCTCTGGCTGAAGAAAGTGCGGGGTGGTGCCATCAAATATGTACCCCATAGCGGCCCGTTCATCTGAGACTTAGTGGATGTTGGCTTACGCTCTTGGCCAGTCATTGAACATGTCATTTTACTTATTGGCTGATGTCTTGTTATATCAACGGCAAACTTCCACAACCAAAAGAGGTATGAACTACTAAAGTGGTAAATCGAATAAGAAAGTAATCACATTTAGGCCTGCCACGTCACAACCCCCAAACAAATAAGACTTGCTTGTCCGACCAAATTCGGCACGGATGAAGCATTTTTGAACGTTTCGTTATGTCTCTACCCGATTGATTGAGCTAGGCTTCAATGTTAGCATAGCGAGAATGCACTAAGTACAGAAACAAAATGTATGTGTATCTATTTCGTTCTGTTGCATAAGGATCGAGCAGCCTAGACCTCCCTTACTGCAAGGCTTGCATGCGTCCTGGCA
>JWJB01010380.1:0-27532 GCA_000812895.1 Rutstroemia sydowiana
AAATTTCAAGAGGGATTAGAGCGTTCAGACGGAAACATCGACGCTTTCAAACGAAAGGAGGCCATCGGCAAAGAAAAGGTCCGGTTGGGTGCGAACCGTGAAGATTACCGGTTATACAGGCCTAAGGGAGATAGCGATTATGAAGCTTTGAAAGAGATTGAAAGCCTCGGTCATATGTTAAAAACCAGATGCACAAGTGATGAGCTTCTGTACGAGATGAAGAAGTGGAACGAGAAAATGGAGAAGTACAACAAGGACTTTGAAGAAAACGAGTTATCTAAGGACAAACAACGCGCCCTGGATATTCTTATATCCAAGTGTTTTCGCGTCCTGCCCTTCAGTGACACGTTCATGGCCCAAATGAAGCAGCAAGGTATAGATGCTGAAAAAACGAAGTCCAACTTCAAGTACTTTGAGCTGTCACCGGAAGTGGTGCAGGACGAAGCCTTTGAGCGTGACTTCAAGACTTCCATCTTCACTTGCGCCACGGCATTCACCTCCTCCCACACATCAGAACTTCCAGACACCTATATTCAGGCCTATACCATCTCGAATATGTCCACTCTCACCGCTGAATGGGTCTCCAACTTTTTCCAACGCGAAAGGAGAGAATCTGGCATCAAAGAATGGCACAAATCTGAAGCAGAAGATATGGAATGGAAGATGATGAAAAAGCCCAAAGATGGTTCATGGGAATCAAAAGTTATGGATGAAATCAGGTGGCAAATGCTGGTATCGAATCACCGGAAAAGTAACATTGAAGAAGCGTTTATGGAATTTTCGCCACTTTATGGAAGAGAATATATGAATGCGCTTGAAAATTACCATAAGCTCTTCGCACAAGAAAGCACGGATTACAAGGTATTTAAAGCAGAGAAAGAAAGGGCACTGGAGCAGGTAGAGAAGATTGGAAGGAAGATTGTCGAGATCAGGTAGAAGCATCGAAGAAAGCAGGAGAGGCAATTTAATTCTGGAGGACAAGAAACCTTCTTCTCACTCGTCAATTTGCTGTATTTCCCAGGCATGGATGTTCTGTCTATCTTGCACCAAACATAAATCAGAGAGACAGACATCCACGTACACACTCATTAAAATAGATCAATCACAAATGCATGGTATTCTTTTCAAACCCAACTTCTTGTCTGAATATATGAGGTCCGGGACTCCGGGTGGTCCGTATTTTACATCTGTCTGATCACTAAAACAACTGGGCAACATACTCGAAAATTTATTGAATTAAGAATCACTGATAGTGAGTAGTATACACCAACCTATTCACACCCACCCACCCCAACCAAACACCTTCCTCCTTCAATCCATCAAATCCCATCCATTCAACTTCCAAACCAAAATCAATTTTTAAACCTACAAATCAAAAATCAAGTGAAAGGCGAAGTTAATACTGTACATTCCTATCCAGGTACTTACAAACCACTTCTCATTGATAATCTCCCTTGTTCTAAAGTATAACCACCTCCATACTTTCCAATCAGGAAATTCAAATAATACAGTGAAAAATGCTGAACGCGCTTCACGACCCATTCAATTCATTTAATCACCCCATTACCCTTACGACTTATAACGAACCTTTTCCACCCAAAACCTAAACATCACAGGTACAAATCCACTTGCACGGGGGGAATTTCCAAAATCATGAAATGAAATGCCCTCATTTTGTCCTTCAAACCTTGAGGATATAATAAATGAAAACCCAAACCATGGATACTGTACAAAAGAGATTCCGGTACCTCCCTACTACTCCTTGGAGATAACTTCACGAATGAGGAGTTTTGGTTTCGCTATCGTGAATTTGCGCTCGAATAACAATGAATTTTACTAACTCACTCAAATCCGGGGAATCGCACTCATGTTTTTATATGCGCTGATAATACTAGGTATTATCATCATTAAACTTATCATCGAACCTCACCAAACCTGTCTCTACAGGGCAGAAAAAAATGGCCCATTGTGGCACAGACCCCAACCACCTAATTTTACTGGACTTTGAGTTCTGTAATACCCCGCCAGATGTGATATCATAGCAACAATCATACTGCACTTTTTTCATATATATCTACTTTTCTGTTCTTTTTGCATCTATCGATGGCTATGCTACCTGCTCGCTCGCTCGCTTCCTTGCTAATGGTATCATCAAATCGTATCCTTTCCTTTCTGATGCTTTCACCGCGCTATCATCGCGAATTTCTAGAACGCCTGCCTGAAACGCCAAACCAAACCAGTCCAACCAAGCCAAACCAGTTCAAGCCCCGGAGTACCCTAATACTACAAGTAGAAATGCAAGTAGAAATGCAGAAACCACCACCCACCGACCCACCTACCAATGCCAATCCAAACACCTTTCTCCAGTCCCACCTAGCTCCGACCTTAGTTCTGTCTACCCTTCACCCCATAAATCAATCACCCCTCTCGACTTTTAATCTCCTCATCCTTCATCAACTCACTCTTCATCTCCTCCTTCTCCACAAACACCGCATCCGCCTTCTGCTCCTTCATCAACCTATCCTCCAATTCCTCCTTCGCCAAAATCCCCCACCAAAACCTTCTCAAATCCTCACATACCTTCTCCTTATCCTCAATATCAATCAACACCTTCCCGTACCTACAAGCCACCTCAATAACCTCCTCCCAAACCTCCACTTCGATATCTTTTCCAAACCTCTCAATGGTTTTTTCCCTACTCCCCCACAATCTCTTTCTTCCTTCCGGTTGAAATGAATCCATTGTTTCTAATACATGTCCTGGATTCAACTTCACTCTGTTGACGTGTAAGAATACTATTTTCGCATCATCTCTATCCCTCTGCCCATCAATAGTCCCATTTTCCATTTCCTGCCTTACAGAAATCTCATAATCCTCCACAGGATCATATTGTAACATACTAATCACCTCTACCAAAACCGTCTCATCAGCAGTACCCGACATAAGCGCATGATTCCTTTCTCTAACTTGGTAGTATGGAGCATTAAGGGCACGAGCAGCAGCAACCCAAGTCTCCTTATCGCCTTCACCTCCTACACCATTCTGCGCAAGCAGTTCGTAGTAAAATCCTGGACCGTTGAGATTGTAGTAGAAGGCTAGCAGGAGCGTGGATGCATGGCGACTGCGGGAGATTAGGATGGATCCGGCTTCTGTGGAGGCGTGTTCGAGGAGTGCGGGGATGGGTTGATTGGACATGCGGTAGTAGATGGGGGAAGCGGTCGAGACCCAGAAATCGGGCCAGGTTACCATTCCCGTAGAAAGATAAGGCTCGCTTTTGAACCATTGTGCTGGATCAACCAATGGGAAATTATCGGCGTCTAGGAATAATGTATCGTCGAAGCTGGTGAATAGGAGGGCGGCGGCTTTATATTGGTAGCGTTCTATTTTCGTGTTCTCGAAAACAGGGAGTACGATGCATTTTGCGTTTAGAGAGGCGAATACTACGTCGCATGTGTAGTAATCGTAGTCCTGTTCTTCCGGCACGAATACTTCGATTGGGAGTCTACAGCCGCTTTTTCGTAGCATGCGTATAGATACTAGTAAGGTGGGTTGATAACTTCCTCCCCCAATGGTGACGATTCCTCGTAAACCCTTCTTATATCGCACCACATCTTGATATTTTGGAAGCAGCTTCACAACTTCAGCATGCTTAGCTGAAGACAGCTTGAAGTCCTCCTCGGAGAGTCTTATATTATCGATACGCTTACTGTCGGAGTCCTGGTCTTCGATACGTATACCGAGTAAGCCATCTGGTAATGAGAGACTGGTATGATTGGGTTCGAGTTTGAGGAGATCGGCGAGGAAGTGAGTGAATGTTTTGGTCGCGTTAGGATGAGCTTGGCTATGCTGCAGTTCGGAATCCACCGGTGACGATGATAGTGGATTTTCTAGTGCGGGTAGTTTCCACCTTACTAGTGATGAGGGTTGTGAGTGGGTCCATTGGAAGAGAAAACAAAGAAACAAAACAGAGCTACCGGCCGCTACGAGTAACCGACAGGAATTCCTTGTGCTGCACAGCATTTTTGATTGAAGATATGTTGAGAGCAAAATGAAATGAAAGTAGAAAAGAAGTTCAAATCATCTATAATACAAGAAGGAAAGTAAATGGGAGTGAATATGAACAAGAAGTGTGAATGTAAGTTTAGATTCTAATCATATGTCATATCATGAATGCAGCGCGGCATATGATGGTGATTGATGGATACCTAAAAGGGAAAATGAATAAGTAGAATAATAACAAGAGAAGAAGCAAGGGTAACAAAGAAGCAAGGTCAAGCAATGTAAGATAAGATTCCAAATTGAAGAAAAATAAAATAACTTGGAGGTGTTAGATAAAAAGTCAACAGTCGAGATTTAGAAAGGATATCTTTGATATAAAAGAAAGGGTAAGGAAACGGCATTAAAATTCACTTACTGATGCTGTACCCTGGTCTAGAGTAAAAAAAAAAAGTCCGTATAATCCTCATACGCCGCAAGCTAAAGGGCTGAATAGGCTGAGAATAGTAAGAATATTCCAAAAGTACCTACATGGTGATATAATCTTGCAGGTAAATTGGTAAGGGGACGGATAAGGTATGGTACTCCGTAAGGTATTCATAGCCATTCATTTTTAGGAAAATACCCATAATAAATCGTATTTTGGTTGAAAAGAGGTTCGATTATGGGTATTATTAATTTCTATGAATAGAAAATTAGGATCAAACATTTCTTACGATAGCTGATGCTGCTGATGAGCCATGAAATTTGAAATCATCTCCTCAAATTGCTGAAAGGATTGGATTTGACATAACGCAAATGAAGAATGATTTCCACTAGGTATGATGAGAATTGAAAGGATCGTTTCATTTTCGTTTGTTCATTTCTTTTATTATTTTTCTTACTTTACTCATTAGTACATGTTGTACCTGGTACTTTTAGACGGACTTAAACCCTAGCCCGCAATCTGCAACTAGCTCGCGGGTTGGTGGCATAGCATGCATTAAAACCGGCATGGACCCTTGACAAGATGTTGGTTTGATGTAACCACATGAAATCTGATGATGCGTGGCGTGGGCTGTGTGTTTTTTGTCTTTGTGAGTATGTGTGTGTGTATTCGTATGCCTATTGTCTTTTCTCGTGCAAGTCAGAATAAGAATAGGTAGCGAATAAGATAAATATGCCATAAATACGTAATGAAGTAAGGGATGTCCTGGCAACCAGATTAGCCAAGATATCTAGTTGTGTATAGTAGCATATTGAGCAAGTAGTAGTTGTTTTAGGAAATAAGATTCCGTTGTCCGAAATGCATTTAAAGTATCTAGAGCGAAAAGCTTATAAGGGAAAGCTTAATAATAGAAAGTTGAATAATGATTGGATGAAGGGTGTTCGAAATAATGATTATGTACCTTGGTAACATGGGTAACATTGATGTATTGTAACCCTACATAAATGAAAAAGGTATATTGAAGCGGGTACTGAGGGGTACTACAGTAAGGCGGATAACTGAGGCGGATATAGTACCGAGGCGGGTATATATGTATCTAGGATGTATAGATATCACAATCTTGATATATGAAACACAAAATCAGAAAAATTGGTTCGTTGAGATGAATCCCTAAGTTCAATAAGTTCAAATATGAGTTCATGAGTTTGGAGGTGTTGTGTTTTTTACCTTATCGTCCGATACATGGTTTGCCCTTTCTAATTCCGCCCCCATTTCCCCTCCTCCTTCCCCTCAGCGGCTCAGCCCCTTCATTTAAACTCGGTTTCGTTCCATGTTTTATATGATGCTATGATGATGTTCGGATTTTCCGGATATTACTCATCGTCGTGTCATCCATCCATCGTATCTTCGTATCAACGGAATATTATGCGCTGGGCTGGTACAGTACTGATCTGGTGTACTGAGAGCTTTGTTCAGTAATTGCTCAATGTCGATAAAGCGATCGGCATACTCTATTTGATCGATTGTTTTTATTGCGACTCCCATTTTGAGAATGTTTCACTATTTCACTCTAACAGTAACGAAGGGCAACCAACGACTCAATAAGACGATATCAAATGAGGTATGCTCTTGGGATGAGAAGGTAGAGAATTGAATTAAAGTACAGATTAAGTTGTGATTGAGCTTATCCTAGGTGGTAATGAATCAATCAATAAACAAATCTCGACAGAGGATTTCTGGGCATGATTGTACAATAATACTTTCGCTGCCTCGCGTTTCGCCATGTCGTCGCCATGACCATATGCCAAGTAATGTCCAGAAAGAATATCCTATCGGTAGTACCTTCAATTCTTTTCTTCCCCTCAATTGAAGACTCAACTTTAATTACCCCACCATAATAATACACGACTTGCTGGGTACTCGCCGATGACTTCTGTCAATTATACGTGTCAATCTCCTGTTCTACGAAAGGGATAACTACTCCATGTCGCGTACCAACTTATCAAATGTATTTTATTTATTTAGAAACGAGGGAAGTGTTCTTAACTACACAGACAATACGGTACTTCATAGTATGATGAAGAATACCATGAGCCGCAACTATGATTCCTTACTATTATTTCTACTGGTTCGATCCTTCCAGATAAGATCGTATTACCAATTCATCATTTCATGTCCATTCGTGTATCTACATCTGCGAATCATCTATTTCTCTTATTCCATTCACGTACAATATAAAAGTTGTGGTTCACCATTCACTATCCAATCTCCTTCGTCCAACCTCAATTGCATCTTGGTATTGTCGCCTATCTACAGTAGTTCGCATGAAGGCTCGCCATACACGGCTACATACTTCTTGCTCGCTGTCGTGTACAGCTTTGTGCGCCAGTCAAGTGCTGTGTTACTGTGGCTTGCCAAGAATAATACCAGTTGGAAAATTCGAATCCCATGGCATAAGATCATGTTATAACATCTCGCAAATAAGGATATCTTCCTAAAGCCACAAGTGATTCACTCTTATAGAGAAACCAATGGCTGCACAGATTCATCTTGGATTCACCGATGCGACGTTGTACTGGGGAAGAATACTAGGCTTCCTCCACCAGTTCCTTGGGTTTATTGCGGGGTAGTTTATCGTTGCTGTTTTTGTAATGATTCCCAAGATTTTGATTTGCGGCGTAGAAACAGGCAGCGACGAGTATTGATTGAATTTGAAATACCATAGTTATACTCGTCTGATTCAATTCTCTCCAATCACTTTTGAATTGGTAATAATTTTACCATATTGGAAAATAAGTAAAATCATCAATGCATTCATCCTTAATCACAAGTATAAAAGTAATTTATAAACCCTTTATTTCTTCCCTCAAACTACTTAATATTTCAACTCTTCCCCTCAACCAACTTCGATACAAATTTCCTCAAGTAGTTTGAGCGATACTAAAATACAATTGAGCTCAAATAATATCAACAAGAAGCCATAATGGCTGATTCCAATCCCCATAAGTAAGTTCTTTCATCTTTCTTTCAAAACATTTACTAGTTTCCAAAGGCTGACTTTAATTAAAGCGCACCACAAGTGGCATCTCAAACATCAACTCGCAAAAGCTCCATACCAACAACCTACGACGAAAAAGCTCAAGCTTCCGGCCTCAGCTCCGGGCATCAAAATCCCCGTATCGACATCGCCGCTTTGAGCCACAATGCGACCGGAGAGTTTGTCTTCCCTCCCACCCAAATCACCCTCACCCTCACCCACTAACATACATACCCATCAGAATCCGCAATCCCCTCGCCGGCATCCCAAAAGCACAATTACTCCACGATGTATCCGAATTCGCCAACAAACACGGAATAACTTCGCTTCTCCCCCAACTCCAAAAAGGTGCTCTGGTTGCTCAGAGTCCTTCTCATATCGATAAGATTCGAGAATTGGATGATGAGGATCGGAGGATTTTGGTGGAGGAAACTACGAGGAGGTGGAAACATCCGAGGATTTTATATTTTACTATTATTCTTAATTCGATTGCTGCGGCGATTCAAGGTGTAAGTTGAATTGGTGTTTTCTTTTGGTGTTTGCTGGTTTGAGTGGTGAATTGATTGATTGACTGCTGACTTTCTTGGGTTGTAGTGGGATCAAACTGGTATGTTGAATTTATTTATTCACTCATCTATCTTGGCATGATGGGGAGTTGATGCTTCGCATTATTTTCCAATATTTCACTTTCTATCTTATTAATCCTGATACTGGGGGTACATCATACAGTACACGTGTAAAGCTGATATCAATTCTTTAGGTTCCAATGGCGCAAACCTTACATTCGGTGAAGCGCTTGGTATTCCAGACAGCGGTCCTACATGCGAAGCCCAAGGTACCTGTGCCAGAAATGCCTGGATCATAGGAGCCGTCAACGCCGCACCTTACATTGCAATTGCTCTTTTGTATGTTTCCAACTTTCCCCCTCCCGTTATATCCCATCCCATACTAACACCACTCCCCTTTCTCAGCGCAGCATGGATATCCGACCCCGTAAACCACTTCTTCGGCCGTCGCGGCACAATTTTCATCGCCGCCATATTCAGCGTCCTTGCCCCAATCGGAATGGCCTGTTCCCAAACCTACACCCAATTAATCATCTGCCGCATCCTCCTCGGCATCGGTATGGGTCTTAAAGAAGTAACCGTTCCCGTTTTCTCCGCCGAAAACTCCCCCGCTATAATCCGCGGCGGACTCGTCATGTCCTGGCAAGTCTGGACTGCATTTGGTATTTTCCTCGGTACATGCGCGAATCTAATCTTCGTGCATTCTGGAAAATTAGCTTGGCGTTTACAATTCGGATCTGCTTTTTTACCGGCTGTACCATTGGTTTTTGGGATATGGTTTTGTCCCGAATCACCAAGATGGTTGTTGAGTAAGGGGAGAGTGGAAAAGGCGTATAGGAGTTTGGTTCGATTGAGGAATTCGGAACTGCAGGCTGCGAGGGATCTTTATTATATTCATGCGCAGTTGGAATATGAGAAGGTTTTGTTGCAGAAGTCGGGGTTGAAGGAAAAGGGAAATATGATTACGAGGTTTGTGGAGTTGTTTATGGTGCCTAGATTGAGGAGGGCGGTGATTGCGTCGGGGATTGTGATGATTGGGCAGCAGATGTGTGGAAGTAGGTTTTTCCTTTTCTTTTCTTCTTTCCCTGAAATCCCCGTGTATCGTTTGAGATGAGACCCGTGAACTAATCGTCCTTTTTACAGTTAACATAATTGCCTTCTATTCCTCCACAATATTCAAAAACGCTGGCGCATCCAACATTGGCGCGCTCCTCGCCTCCTTCGGTTTCGGCCTCATAAATTTCCTCGCCTCCTGGCCCGCCGTCTGGACAATCGACACATTTGGTCGACGCGCCCTTCTCCTCTTCACATTCCCACAAATGTTCTGGACCCTCCTCGCAGCCGGAATGTGTTACTTCATACCCTCTTCCACCAACGCCCATCTCGGTCTCGTCGCTTTCTTCATCTACCTATTCGACATAGCCTATTCCCCCGGTGAAGGCCCCGTACCATTCACCTATTCCGCCGAAGTATTCCCTCTCTCCCACCGAGAAATCGGAATGAGTTGGGCCGTTGCTACGAACAATTTCTGGGCTTCGGTATTATCGTTAACGCTTCCGAGAATGCTGGCTACGATGAAACCGCAAGGTATGTTTGGGTTTTACGCAGGATTGAATTTATTAGCTTTTGCGTTGATCTTTTTGTTCCTACCGGAAACGAAACAGAGAACGTTGGAGGAATTGGATTATGTGTTTGCGGTGCCGACGAGGACGCATGCGAGGTTTCAGTTACTGAAGCAGGGACCTTGGTGGGTGAGGAGATATGTTTTGAGGAGGAAGGGGGAGGTGGAACCGGTGCTGTATAGGTTTGAGGATGAGGTTTGGGTGGAGGATGGGGAGGAGAAAGGTGGGGTGAGGCAGAGGGAGAGGTTGGGAAGTAAGAGTGGTGGTGGGAATGGGAATGGAAATGGTGTTAGTTCGGGTGTGGATGTTGGTCGGAGTGTAGGTGGAGAGAAAGAAATTGCTTAGATGGATTGGGGAAGGGTGGTTCATCCATCAACTCCCATTTCATGGTTCGATTTGGTGGATCTGGTTTGACTTTTGAAGTTGGTTAATCTTCACTGAGAGATTCAGTCATCTCTTCTTGCGCGCGTTGGATTATTCTATCTTTGCTACTCTACTCTTGCTTCCTAGCTAGCTAATACTCTTGTCTCTCATACCCAGGATTATCATAACTCCTGAGTTATGGGAGGTTGGTGGAGAAAGCGAGCAAGAGATCATAATATTTGAAAATGAATCACATTTGCGTTGGTTATTTATGATTTTCACTTGGAAAGATACCCATTTCGTGATTTAATCGTATTACTTGAGGAGAGGATTGTCGAATGAATGGTAAAGATTTTATCATTACTTGTAATGTCGTAAAAAAAAGTCGCTGGTATGTAATTCTATGTACATGTATTTTGGGTATTTGGTCTACACCATGCCGATTACTCTACTTCTCGCTACTCCATTTGTAATGGCTTTGAACAAACCTATGATATGCTCAATTTCTCAAGCTTCTGACACTCTTCACCTTCTTCATTCCCTTTCAACAAGTCATTCCCATTCGACATATCATTCCCTTTCACCAAGTCATTGCCTTTCAAAACGATTCATTCCCTTCTGACATGTCATTCCCTTCTGACATGTCATTCCCTTCTGACATGTCACTCCCTTCTGACATGTCATCCCATTTTGACTTGTCACTGTCTTCTGACATGTCATCCCATTTTGACTTGTCACTGTCTTCTGACATGTCATTCCCTTCCACCAAGTCATGGCCTTTCAACGATTCATTCCCTTCTGGCATGTTATTCCTAATGTCATTCCCATACACCACTTCATTCATGATCTCAATTGCCTCCGGCGAGTCGTTCAGCAATTGAGTCATAAACGCAACCGCAGCCGCCACCCCATCAACGATAATCACTTCCTTCGCATCCTCTTTACCCAATTCCTCCACCGATGCTTCAGAACAAATCTTCTCCATTCCCGCCATCCCCGCACAACCCAAACAAATAACCGAACAATCTCTATTAGCAACCAATCTCTTAACCGCATCTTTCATCTTAGCAGCGACGATATCCCGCCCTGCATCATGTAATTCCCCTGCAGTAAGTCCCGTACTTTGCACACCTTTAAAAATCTCCAATACCTCACCGTCATCAACCCCCAAGAAATCTCTAACTCCTTTAGTCAAAACAGGTTCCCAATAAGAACCCGTAGTTACAATTCCAAACCCAAATTTTGAACATGATGCATCGTCTATATGAGTGCTGGATGCTGTTGCAGTCGTTGCTAAACTGGTCCTTGATTTAAAAGCTCTCGATGTCTCCTCTTTCCCTTCCCCAAATTCTGGACGTGATGCATCGTCTATATGAGTGCTGGATGCTGTCGCAGTCGTTGCTAGACTGGTCCATGATTTAAAAGATCTCAATGTTTTCTTTTTCCCTTCCCCAAATTTTGGACGTGATGCATCGTCTATATGAGTGCTGGATGCTGTCGCAGTGGTTGCTAGACTGGTCCTTGATTCAAGAGCTCTCGATGTCTCCTCTTTCCCTTTCCCAAATTTTGAACGTGATGCATCGTCTATATGAGTACTGGATGCTGTTGCAGATAATGCTAAACTGATCTTTGATTTTAAAGCTCTTAATTTTTTCTTTTTCCCTTCCCCAAATTTTGGACGTGATGCATCGTCGATATGAGTGCTGGATGCTGTCGCAGTTGTTGCTAGACTGGTCCTTGATCCAAGAGCTAGACTGGTCCTTGATTCAAGAGCTCTCGATGTCTCCTCTTTCCCTTCCCCCTTTCGTGATCGCCTTTCAGCCAAGATTGCCATCGCTTTGATAATGCTTGCTTCGAAAATCCCAATCACGGGTTTATTCGGAAAGAACTTCTGAAGTTCCTCTACGAGGGGATGAACGCTGTAACAGGCGACGATAATGGCATCGTATTTTTCGGGAAAAAAGCCGTCGATATCTCGAAGAATAATATCCGTGGAATTACGTGCATCTATATCGTTGTCGATAGATTCGGGGCAAGCTTTTGGTGCACGATACCACGCTATCTTGATTTCTGGGTCAAGATGACCGTCAAGTTGGAGGAAGCGGAGAGAAAATGGAAGTGTGTCGGTCATATGTTTTGAAGAGTTAGGATTTATGACGAGGATGGATCTTTTGTCATAGTTTGGTTCCGACATGGTGCTTCGGATGGATCTTTTGTCGTAGTTTGATTCCGACATGGTGCTTCGGATGGATCTTTTGTCGTAGTTTGATTCCGACATGGTGCTTCAAGTCGGTATGTAGGAGGTACTACTGATAGAGGTATGTAATGGCGATATGATAGAATTACTCGTACTGATATTGTATAGCCAATGTTGATTGTTGAAGAATGAGAATTAAGGTTAAAGCAAGGTGAGAATCAATTTGAGGAAATCACTTATTCAATGGTAGAAGAAGTTCAGTAGATATAAGTTTTAGACAATAAAAAGTAGACATCAAATCAATTAACAGAGGAAAGTCCTCTCCAGTCCACCTCCCATCTCACTTGCCTTGCCTTCCATATTTTCATGAAATTCACTTCAATGTTGAGCTTCAAAAATATTTAGGCGGGGAAGCTTAGCTCTTAGTACGGTTACACATTAAAACCAAAAGCGCATCATCGTCAGAAACCCCACCAGCTAGGTTATAGGTACTGAACACCACAACTTCAGTTAATTCACATTCAACTCAACATAGAACAGATCTGCCACCGTCTACAAATCATGGCAGAACCTCCAATAGGTAAATTATCTATCATTCTTCAATCATACTGATTTATACTAATAACAATGGTATAGTCCTCGATGGAGGAACCGGATTCTTAAAAGTCGGGTATGCAGCTCAGGTATGTGGTCAATCAACACCGCCAGCCCCCAGCTATTCAAAATCAACACCCTTCATCAAATCTCCCAAACTAACACATCTCTCATTCTTTTAGAACTTCCCCGAATTCCAATATCCCTCCATTGTCGGCCGACCGATCTTGCGATCCGAAGAAAAGGGAGATGATGGCATGGTTATTAAAGACATAATGTGCGGTGATGAAGCAGCTGCCGCACGAACCATGCTTCAAGTATCCTATCCTATGGAAAACGGTATTGTTAAGAAATGGGACGATATGCAACATCTATGGGATTATACATTTTACGAGAAGATGAAGGTGGATCCTACAGGTAGAAAGATCTTGTTGACAGAACCACCAATGAATCCTCTACGAAATCGAGAACAAATGTGCGAGGTTATGTTTGAAAGATATCAATTCGGTGGTGTTTACGTAGCCATTCAGGCAGTATTGGCTTTGTATGCTCAAGGTATATATATTCTGCGGTGAGAAATGGCGAAATGGTTACTGATAAATATAGGTCTTAGCTCAGGAGTAGTCGTCGATTCAGGAGATGGAGTTACGCATATTGTACCCGTTTACGAATCCGTAGTTCTCAATCACCTTACACGACGTCTCGATGTCGCCGGTAGAGATGTTACACGAAACCTGATTGCGCTATTACTTCGTCGCGGATACGCTTTGAACCGAACTGCGGATTTCGAAACAGTCAGACAGATTAAGGAGAAGTTGTGTTATGTTTCTTACGATTTGGAACTTGATCAGAGATTGAGTGAGGATACGACGGTATTGGTTGAGAGCTACACTCTTCCAGATGGACGCGTCATTCGCGTTGGTAGCGAACGTTTCGAAGCTCCAGAATGTCTTTTCCAACCCCATCTCGTCGACGTCGAACAACCCGGTATTGCCGAATTCCTATTCAATACTATCCAAGCTGCTGATGTCGATGTGCGATCTTCCCTCTTCAAAGCTATTGTTTTATCGGGTGGTTCATCCATGTACCCTGGTTTACCATCCCGACTCGAGAAGGAATTGAAGCAATTGTGGTTAACAAGAGTACTTGGTGGGGATCCAGAACGTCTGAATAAATTCAAGGTCAGGATTGAGGACCCCCCTAGGAGGAGACATATGGTGTTTTTGGGAGGGGCGGTGTTGGCAAATATTATGGCGGATAAGGAGAATATGTGGATTTCGAAGCAGGAATGGGAGGAGCAGGGTTCGAGAGTACTGGAAAAATTGGGACCTAGATAGGGAGGGAGAGGAGGGGCAGGAAAGAGCTTTAGATATGATATGTGAGGAGTTTTGATAGTTGATTTGATGAGTGGTGAAATTCATAGCGTGCATTTTTATGGATCTTTTGAGTTTTATTGGGGATTTTAATCGCTTTGCTACGTGTGTTTGTTACCAGTTTCAGCAGAGTAGACGGAATATAGGTGGGTTGGGATGGTGGTAAGGTATGTTCGTTCTCATTTACAGTGTTGTTCATACTGGAATCAACAAGGTCCTGATGTGATGTATCTACCAGTAGTTTGTAGAAATAGAGGACGGATGGGATGGTATTCTCAAATCACTACTTCAAGATTTTAGCGGGGGAATACAATTCCTTTAATCTTGCTGGTTTAGATTTTGGGTATAGAAAATCATTATAGGCTATCACTATCACTCGACAATCCAGAGTTCATCTTCGTTCGTCTCATCATCCTCGTAATTTTGCGCCAACCTCTGGAAAGCCTATTTTCAAGACGACCTTGGTTCTCTTGAGGAATACGAACCGAAACCTCATGTCGACTCCGAGTCTGATTCTCATAAGAGGAAAAGAAATTAACTTGATCAGCATGGGACACAATATATACCTGGTTTCCATCAACAAAACGGTCTCGATTGTAGTCATATTCTTCAGTCTGAACACCAATGCTCGCTGCATTATATCTGCCACGCACAGCATTGTACCAGGTCGAAGAACAGTAGATAGACTTAAGATGAGAGGTTACATCGAAGTATTCGCTTTCTAATGTCGGCAAGATATCCATTGGGTAGGAGGGATTCAATATCAACGTGGAACACTCCTTCATCCAATTTATAAGCTCATCATCACAATTATATAGCTTATCAGCGTCAATCGCTCCTTGTTTGGTTTGTATAAGGCTCATCATAGAGTCCACCTCATCAGCCGAAATGAAATCGATATCCCCTGGGCGAACCTCAAAAGCTTCACTAAGATCGGGAAGATCCTTGGTAATATCCGGAATATTGGTGCTCCAACTCCTTGGATGTTGCGGTCCCACATCCACTCGAACGAGTATTCGCGGCCTTTTCCAATTTGCATCTTCTCCTGCAATTTTGTCAAGAATACGATGCGCATACCCGGATACCCATCGAACTCTGTTGATAACAAGTTGACGTCTATCCAGGCTTGTCGGATTAATGTTTCCGTCATAGACTTCTCCAACAGGTTTGATATTAACCTCAGTATCCAGTGCTGGAGTGCCAATGTAATAATCAGTGAGGGTGAATAATTCCAAATGTGGAAAATATCTCCAGAGTATCGGAGGAATCGTCCTGAAAAGATTGAGAGGCATCCGCAATCTTCGCACTGAGACGAATCGTTCAATTCGTTGCTTAACGTTTTCTGGAAGTTTTGTAATGTGCCATCAAAAGGTCCACGAATTCAGGTACGGTATTTAAGGGCGAGATACCGACATGCCCTACCACAAACTCGTCATATATTATATTTGCATAGCGCCATCTATGCGTAGGATCGTCATCAAATTCCCATTGAGGAAACAATCTGAAAATCGAAAGGGCAACTTCGCGTGAAAGAGAACAGATCGAAAGTGTTACAGGAGGTAGATAGCTCTCTTTTCCATAATTAAGCCGGTCATAAATTAAAAGTATGGGCTCGTCTATCATGGCTCCTGTTCTTCGATCCACATCAGTTGGGCCATACGTGTGTAATACCGGGTCCTTTACACGGCTAGCCATGGACCAAACCTTGATTTGGATCTCGATGGGAAGTTCAAGAAACCTCGAAAACATATATGCTGGCTTTACACTTTTCCTCAGTTCTTGGATTGTGATATTCTGTAGATGAGATTGTGTTAGTATACAAAATTCAGATATCTAATTAGACTCCGAGGACGCGGAGAGTGCTGCATACTTGAAGTTTACGCATGAACGAACTTCTCAAAATGATTTGTTTGTTGTCTTGTGACTTGATAAAAGCTTGTTCTCTATTCGATATCATTTTCATAAATTCTCGTTCGCTAGCATCTATCTCTTTTCGAAACTTATCGTCCTTGGATTCGCTCCTCTCAAGCTGTTCATTATGCTGTCCCCATAAGGTTCGACAGTCCTCTGTAAAAGCGGCAATCCGTACTATATCATGTTTTCTGTAGGCGATTAATGATTCTTTCGCAGAGATAATGTATGGATTCATTAGAAGGTCAAGCTGTTTCGTGCTCAGCATCGAGTTTTTGATTTTTGTCGTCCATGATTGGTTGATTGATTGATGAATGATTGATTTCGGTCGCGTTTTCCTTCGTATATAGAAGCTGGTGAAGGAAGTAGGATATGAGGAACAGTAGTATAGAGTACACTAGTATTTCAATACGTAAATTAAAACGGCCTGGTGGACACTGCAACGAATGCAAGAAAAATGATACGCCAAAACAAGCATTCTACCGGTGGGGGCTAAATGCCACGTGCTGCTATGAAAATTTGTGATTCACCTGCATATTTAACACCAGGATTGCAGTGGCAGTTCACATCCATCACGACTTGGGAAACTTTTGTATGAATCCTCGTATTAAATTTGGAGATTATTTTGAAGGGAGTGACTTTGGATAATGACGCATTATTCGTACCGGCTTAGCTGGCATGAATCAGTTGACGAGTCGGCCTCGCTCATGTAGTTCCTAGAGTTCTTTTGACTCCATCTGGTAAGTTGCCTAGCTAGATAGGTAGGTAGGTAGGTAGGTACACCAGTATAACCCAAGTGCTTATGTAGCCTGAAAGTGTGCGCGGTAATCGTACGACCCGAGATTATCGTAAAAGTGATGGGTGTTGGAACGGGAAGGAAAAATTACACAATGTAGACTTCGGGCAGTTCAAGTTGTGGAAGTGAATTATGGACTTCATTAGCCTACATACACTATATCAATCCCAATTTCAGCAGAAGTGATAATATGATGAATAGTGACAGCATTGAATCAAAGAGAGCAAGCGCGATAATGAAATTGATGAGTATTCTAAGGAGCGTCGCCGGGTCGGTGATATTACAAAATATCAATTATCTCAAACCCCACAATAAAATCAACAGCGGCAGAAAAGTATCCCGGGATCCAGCCCATTCCTACGCAGACCCTTCAGAAAAAATGTTTGAACCTCAAAGTCCACAGGTGACTGCAAGTCACAAATCTTTGTTCAACTGTTCTACACCCGTATCTTTGACCCACTTCCTTGCCTTCATTCCTTCTTCCAAAACCCGATTCATATCCTCACTTGCGTCAGATCTTCCCAGACGACCAAGTCCACGTCTATGCGGATCTTTCAATTGAGGAACTAGTTCTGGATTTGCGCCATGCTCAAAAAGCCATTTTACCCTCTCCACTGCTCCCGCTGAAACTGCGGAATGGATTGGATATTTGGGCATCACGTATCTTGTTATCTCCTTCTGATTTACATCAGCACCGTGTGAGACCAATAAATCCATTATAGGAATTCGATCCATGTCAAATTCTCTACTAGGGGTTACACAATTGTTGCCTGGAGGGCGTGCCGCTGCGGCCCTATTCAACGGATATCCATTTGCAACTTTTGCTCCATAGTCTAGAAGTAGGCGTACAGCTTCTAAACATCCTTTGCTGGATGCTATTTGTAAAGCTTGGCACGAATCTGTCTCGGGTCCTCCGGGTCGATCTCCCGAAAGACGACTACCAAGATTTGGATTCGCGCCATGAGAGAGAAACCAACGTAGGAGGGGAATGTTGCTAATGGTTCTTGGAAGTAAGTCGCGTCCATGATGGCCATGATGATTAGGTGTCCAACCGTGCTCGAAAAGAAGCTCGAAAAGCGGGATGGGTTCAGAGCAAGATGGTTGCAAGATGCGACCCGGGGTTGTAGGAAGTATTGGTGCTCCAGCTTCTAGGAGAAACTTGGTAATATCGAAGTTTCCAACGGAAAGGGCGATTTGAAGACCATGGTAAAGAAAGTAGGGAGTCCGGGGCTCAGAAGTTATGATGGATTGAACGTTAGAAAGATACCCATTTTTGCATGCATTCTCGTATTCATTGATAATATTAGGCGGAGGAAGTGGAAACTGTGGGGGATATCCTAAGTCGTAAAATATTACATCGGCAGAATTGTATGGGAGTTCCTTCATAGCCATCTTCAAGTAGTTGCGTGATGGAACATATCCTTTGTAATCGCCGGCATTGTTAAGAGTCCCTTCTAGCGCATGTTGCTCATGTACCTGCTCTCTCTGTCGCATAGAAGCTTTCCTTTTCGCCACTTCTATCTCGATGTCTTTTCTTCGTTGTTCTCGAAGCGCTGGTGTGTTGGCGCCCCCCTCATCATCCTCACCCTTAGTGTTACGCAGTTTCCGCGATTGGAGCGACTTTCTGTTGGGTTCCGTCATATTTACTCAGTGAAAGGTACAAAGACCAGAAAGCTGATACGTAACGTGGTGTATAACTTTTAGGTTCTTGTACGTGAAGAGTCAATCATTTGGTAATGCAAAATATATATTATGGTGACGAAATGAAACATATGTTAAATTTAAGGGCTCAGTTGTACCCTAAGGTTTTGAATCGATAAAATTAAAAACAGCCTTAAATGCACGTCGTACATCAATAATAAAATTATTGGCCTTCTTCACATTTTTGTTCCTGCGCGTCAATATCGGTATGGGAATTGAGAAATGTAGTGAGATGATGTCATTTACCTATCATGTCAATCAATATATCAATTGCAGATAATCCACCAATCCTTGAATTTTAAAAACATACGATGGAGCCTTGCGACGCATCAGCCTATCTCTCTGTGCCGCATCGGCCTTCACACCTGTGCCGCATCAGCCTTCCTTATACCAAGGTACATGCTCCCAAAGTTGTTTTTAGACCTAACTTTCAGTCATTTTTCTCCGCGCCGCAATGTTTTCCGAAGATTACTTTTAATGCAAATTATATTTTGAACCTTGTAACATTGTTTGATCTATCAATTATCCACCTTCGCTCTCCGTAGGTACCACACTCACATACGCGGCGCACTTCGCCCCACAACCAGTCGTTTCAATCCCCTATCCAACTCTTCCTTCCTGATTCCTTCCTCATCCTTCCTCTTCCCAAATGACGAGCGCCAGCGAGCCTTCCTAAAAAAACTAGGAAAAGAAAATAAAGGGGAAATTGAAAACTCGGTCCACAACCCTTAATTCGTCATCACATATCGTCATTTGATCGGATGGCTTCCTCGTGATAAGTATCGTCGTAAACCTTTGTAATGAACGTATCTGCGGACGTGAAATTGAATGATCTACCAATTTACCCTTGTAGTAGATACTCGCTTAATTCGTCCCTTGAATCTACCTAGGTACATAGATAGGAGGCTGTCTTTATTTAGAGGTTACACTCGTAAAGATTCTTCAAATAAAGGTATTCAAAACAGAAACGCAATCTATCAAGCTACCAAACTTAGGATAACTTGGGATATCGCCCCCATCTAGTACTATACATGTCTCAATGGCAGCTATGTTGATATCCCAACATGTATAAGCCTCCATCCATCATGAAACCTCATCTAATAACTTTATGTATTAAGTTAATTATAATATCAAAAGCATATCGAACTAATAAGATAAGTTCATTGGGGTTACATTTATAGACCCTGATAATAGAAAAGTTCAACAAGATATCGTTCTGCTAGGTAATCTGTCCCGTAGCTGTTTCTTCATCTCAAATATATATATATATATAATGATCATGCTCCAAGCTCAAATCTAGTCCTCTATCATTTCATTGAACCATAGCATCCAAAGCATTATCAGCAAACAACCAGAAATCTCCTTCAAAATGCAGTTGAAATGGGGTTTCTTCTTTTCGATTTTTATTCCTACCTATACCATGGGACCTGGAACTGTCCACGCATATAGCAGTTCCATGTCCTTATTCAGTCAGGTATCAACCTTAGATTCACAGAACTCAACTTTGATGACGGTCTTGACTTCAAGCGCAAGACCCAGCTCTTCAGGATTAACAGCTTCTGATTTGAACTCAACTTCACCAACTGGATTTTTGACTTCCACCGGCAAATCAGTGTCATCCGATGGCTCATCCTTCAGTTCTGTCGCCACGATCAGCTCAAGCTCTCCGGAGAGCAGTAGCTCATCCTTCTCGGGTTCTGCTGCGTCAGGAGACATTACTACAGCTGTCGTCAACAGCACTAGTATGGTGTCTCCATTACCTACACTCCCAAGCTCGAGCTCATCCTTCTCGGGTTTTGCTGCGTCAGGAGACATTACTACAGCTCTCGTCAATAGCACTAGTATGGTGTCTCCCTTGCCTACACTCCTAAGCTCGAGCCCATCCTTCTCAAGTTCTTCTGCGTCCGGAGACATTACTACAGCTGTCGTCAATAGCACTAGTATGGTGTCTCCATTACCCACACTCCCAAGCTTGAGCTCATCCGTCTTAAGTTCTGCCGCGTCTGGAAATGATACTACAACAGTTATCGTGGGTAGTACTAGTATGGTTTCCCCAATACCTGCGATTCCAAGTTCGAGCTCGTCTACAACCGAGTTATTACAAACTAGCATATCGGGCAGTCAAACTGGTTCAGCTATTCAATTATCCGCGACAAACGGTTCTTTCACGGTTGGAATCTCGAGCGAATCCTCGTCTATTGGGAAGCCGACTCAAACGAGTATTTCAGGCATTACCGCTACAAATTTTGATCCTTCTAATACAGAATCCTCAGTCTCCAAGTCATCTAGTCCAAGCACGACCCTTACACTTATCACCTCCTTAATCAGCATCTCAGCATCTTCAACCACAACAGTTCCCGGGGTTACTTCCAATACTCACATTAGTACAAAAGATAGTAATGGCCATAATGTGGTGGTGCCTGTGTTTTGGAATTGCTGGTTCTGCGGTGGTGGAGCAGTCATAGCTTGGGGTTTACCAACTATTCCAGGAATCTATCCTCCCCCCATTCCTCCACCATTGCCTAACTTTCCTACTGTTACCATCGGAACAAACAACGATCCTACACCCGATCCCTCCTCATCCTCAAAGCCAACTAGTACTTCTGAATCTTCCACGGAGAATTCAAAGTCATCATCATCCTCCACGGAAACCTCGAAGTCGTCATCCTCCACCAGTTCATCTTGTTCTACAATAACAGTGACTGACAAATTCGTATCTTGCGCTGCGACTACGACAAGCGGGCAAAGCCAGAGCTGTGCCACGACCACGTCGGTGGTTAGTGGTTGCAGTGACACGGCAACCATCACCACAACTACCGCATCAGCAAGCGGAACTCGAAAACCATGCGCTTTTGATACTTGTGGCGATTTCTGCTCGGGGCCCCGTAGTAGAGCAAGTATGGGGTTCATGCCTACCACCACCGGAGATTGCAAGACGATTCTGACAATTACTACTTCTGTTCTTCCAACCTCTAGCTATGGATTGATTGGTACAGTTGAATTTTTGACTCCAACTGGGTCCTCTCGAAAGAGAAATGAACCCGGCAGTATACCTGACGAAGAGGGGTTCAACGTGTTAGCTGCACGTGCTTTAGATGTGGTTGTTGACGAAGCCGACTTCACCGCTCATTACGTCGACATGAATGACGCGCTAAACGGGGGCCTTATTTACGAAGGAGTCGCATTCGGCGAATTTATCGACGGTCCAGATTTAGATGAGGTTGATGAACAGGGTGAAACAAAAGTTGTAGGAGTGAAAGGGTTGTATGGATGCACTTCCGTATTCATCATATCCCCTAAAGGTGCTTATGTATCTCATATTTATGAGGACCCGGTATTCCAAGACTCGAATGGGGAACCCACCACCGATTCCTATTTTCAGACTAACGGGTTCGACGCACTTCGTGATGGCAAGGCTGATGGCGGAGAGGATGATTTCGAGGGTATCAATGACTTCATTGGGACAGAGGATGACCCAGGGGGGCTGAACCTCATTTATAAACCTTTAGTTGTTGTCGTAACGCCATTCAACGCTGATGGCACGACATTGAAATTTCATGATCGCGCCCAAAAGCTCGCTGATGATGTCAGCCAACTCATTCAGAGTTCGGGCAGCGGTGATACCGGCGGGACTCTCCTCTTAGGATACGAGGTAACAGATATAGAGGAATCCAACAGTGATGACAGTACAATGGGGCGAGCCATCTTGGAAATTAGTTACAAAGAAGGATGGATGACAGAGTCATCATCAGCGGCGAGCGCAAATTCAAATTATGGCATGTGGTTTGGACGATGGAGATTGTGGCTGGATGGCAAACCAGTATTCATCCAAGATTTCTGGGACCCGACCATCCCGGCGTCTGAACGTCCCAACCAGGCCAACCAGCGAAGATATGCAGGGTACCCAGCTCCATGTGGTAATGACACGAATAATGCAACAAGCACACCTACCAACAGTGTTTCCGGCAGCACGGCTAAATCTACAAGCGGTTTTTCGACATCTATGTCCGTAGCACCAAGCTCTTCACGCTCTTCTTCCATCTCTTCCTCCTTCTCATCTTCCTCCTCAAAATCTTCAAACTCTTCTTCTTCCATCTCTTCTTCTTCTCACATTTCTTCTTCTTCTCGCATCTCTTCTTCTTCTCTCATCTCTTCTTCTTCTCGCATCTCTTCTTCCTTCTCATCGTCCTCCTCGAGATCTTCAAGCTCTTCTTCTTCCTCTCATTCAAGCTCCTCAAGCTCTTCTTCAAAGAAACCTACTACAACTTCCGAATCCACCTCTATCAAAACCACGCCAAGTCCAAGTTCTAAACCAGCCGCTACCCCCACCACTCCAACTTCAACTTCATCAGCACCAAAGCCGACAAATACCTGCAAGAAGGATTCCGATTGTTCTGCAAACCTTTGTTCACAAAAAACTACGACAGGCGGCGATTATGAGATTGAGTGTATCAAGGGGACGTGTAGTTGCAGATTTATCTTGAATCGCGACGGTTCGAAGTGACTGTAAGATCGATCTTGGTAGTCAGAAGATTTGGGGCTAAGACTACTTCTAAGCCAGAGTGGGAATGTCGATAGAATATGAAGATGTTTTATTTTTGTCAAGGCTTTTGTCAGTTGGGATGAAGGTTGGAGTAGTTTCAGTTCAATGAATGTATTTTTATATGATATAGATGTATCTTGATAGGCTTCTTCTTACACTTTAGCAATTTGCTACTACTTTATCACTTGTTTCTAAATTTACTACGTTACAACTTAATAAGTTATCAAGAAAACTGGAAGCCTGAAGAATGAGTAGACAGGGACATGCAGAAATTAAGGTATGTGTAATGCAGTGTAGTAACTAAAATTGTAAATTTCGATAATGCAATTCACTTTGTTATGCAAGGGATTTTCTTTTTTGCCAAGTAATCAATATAGTGCAGACTCATTGAGATATGTCATGCACAATCTCGATTCTGGGTACACGCCGAAACGGACGACAGAAGAGCAGCATGGCAAGCGCTCATTGTGCTCAAGCAAGACGCCGCAACAACACTAGCAGAATATATCGAAGAAGCCAGAAAGATCAGGGCTCGATTAGGAACAGAAGATCACACAGAAGTGAGGGACGCATTGGCTCCAGCACGAATCAGTCAGAGCATGCGTCAGTGCGAACGCAAGTAGCAAGAATCTATCTTTCGAGGAAGCAGTCAATGAATCACTAGGTGCAACTAGGGATAGATCACAGCTACTAATTAAGAGGGATGAGGAAAAGGTTAAGTTCGGACACGGTTTCACTTTTCCAAAACTCGAAATCGACGGCCGGGAGGGTTTTACCAATCAATTTTGCATAGCGCGGATCGGCCTGATACGACTAATCTAACTGAGAAAATTGTCAGCGGGGTGTCGTCAAACTAAATCGAGGTGATGAGAAGGAATTTTAAACCTTCTACATCGGGTGTGGGAGCTGGAATAATGTTCTTGCTAACTGCATTCTCACCGATGGCATCTCTCCGCACTTCGGGTGGATTGAGTGACTTATCCTCCAGCAGCAGCCTCCGACACGGTGTCATCTCTCTACCAATGTGAGTTGTACCAAAGAAACCAGATCTTTAATCTTGATTCTGGATAGGGTCATTTAGTTTTATAAATCACATTCTTTCAGCAGGAGATAAACATTGATTTATTAAAAAGGGTTTCAGGATTAGATTTGTCCAGTGAGAGACGAACAATGACTTTTATAAATTTGATTTACTGAATGAAGGTTAGACATTGAGCTATCATTTCTATAGAACTTGGTTTAATTGTTTAAAAAGAAGTTGAACATTTACTTTTATAAATCTTATTCTCTAAGTAGAAGATAAACATTGAGCTGTTGAAAACCGGTTTGAAGATTAGATTTATCAAGTGAGAGATGGACAATAACTTTTATAAATTTCATTTATTGAATGAAGGTTGGACATTGAGCTACCGTTTTTAGAAAACTTGACTTGATTTCTTAAAAAGAAACTGAACATTTAGTTTTATGAATCTTATTGTTTAAATTGAAGATAAACATTGGGCTGTTGAGAAGCGGTTTGTGGTTTTCATTTGTTAAGTTTGAGATAGACAATGACCTTTATAAATTTCATTTATTGAATATGGGTTGGACATTGAAAGGGGATTTATTTACTGAAATGGTGTTATACATTGAAACGACATACATCCACCGAGAAAGCTTCGGGACTATTATAACATGCCTTGGAACGCGTTTCATGACGCCCGCTGATGATTTTTCTTCTCAGACTGGTCATACCGAGCAGATCCACGATACGTTAAACTTATTGGCAAGACACTCGTTGCTGTCGACTTCGAGTTTTGGCGTAAGGATACATTGTCTGAAGTTGGAGTCTGCTCTACATACCTCGATGATTCCGCCCTAGCTCGGTTACTTGGTCAGAAAGAACCCCCCATCCACATCAACGATGATTGCACAGTCGAAAATTACCATATTAATTATTATTCTGCTCTGTCTCGCCCAGATGGAAAAAGAATTCATAATATGCAGCCTCCGGGAAAGCTTCGGGACTTCTACAATATGCCTTGGAATGCAAAAAAGGAATTTGAAAAGGTCGATTCTGGGGTATGGAAGTGGGATGATGTTCCTAAAGTCAGCGATGTGAGGGAAGTTGGCATAGCTTGGCTGAAGAGGTTTAGGTTTGAGATTAATGGAGAGAACTTTGAGAGGGATGAGATCATCTTAGTGGTTCATGCTAGCGGGAATGAGATTGATACGATTAGGCAAGTTGGCTTATCAAGTATCATGGGCAAAGAAGTGTACTGTGCTGAAGATACGCAAGTAGCGTTTCATGAGCTGGAGGAAACGGGGGGCAAGCGGAAAGGAAATCTATCATTAGAAAAAGTGGTTAATAATTGTTTTCCGGGCATTGCGGGTTTGGATTTGGGTTTACACACAGCTGTTAATGACTCTCATTGGACCATTTGTACCTTTATGAAACACCTTGCTGATGGAGGAGACCTTGGAAGTTGGCCTGTACGAAAAGGATCTCAATCTGGGCACAATTCAAAAAGGAGAAGGATCACAGATTGGTACTAGTTATTACAATACAATACAACCATGTTTCTTCTTCGATTATCAATTGCATCATCGAAACTGATCTATTCATCGTAATTTTTCCAATAATTATGCGAAATAAAAAAAAGGTAATCTCAACAACATCTCTGAAGTTCGAATGTTTATTTTAACATACTCATTATGATTTTCGCCCACCTCAGGCCCACCCACATCCATACCACATCTGCGTATTAGCCCATCCTCATCCCATCCTCATCCCATCCTATCCTATTCTCATCATCCTATCCCCTCCTTATCCTTTTTCATTTATCCTATCCTATCCTATCCTAACCCTAAAAGCAAGGGAGTAAGAATAATATGCAGATAAAGCTTTTGCACTACTACAGAGACTTGCGTTTCTGAATAGCTACCTAGTAACTCGAACTTTGCCAATAATCCAGATTCAATTCATAGGAAGGTATTTTTCCAACGCTGGAAAGATCTTGAATCGTCCAGTTCGTCTCCTCGCGAAGCTTATACTCTTGGTAATATTTTTTAGTACCGCCAAGACTTCGCAGAGATCATCAATACCGCCAAGACACATTTCAGACTCCAGGGTTCAACGCACTCACTTCGTGATGGTATAGATAAAGCCCACAGTATCAGTGGTCATATTGAGACAGATACGGGATAGATACGGGACCGGGAGGGTTGCACTCATTCTAGAAAGCTACAATTCTCGTCATAACATTATTTTACAGTTCGCAAATCACCAATGATAATAAGCTACCCACCATAAGCAGTACAGTGCGCTATCAGGATCATGCCCGAAATCTCCCAACAATCATGATCAAAACAATTACTAGTTCTGCTCGTCCAACCTCAAAGGTGTGGGAGTTGAGATATGAGTAAGGATGAGATAGAATGGAGCGGATGAGGTGAGAAAGATGTGGGATGGGATGGGAATGGATAAGAGTGGGAGGGTAGTGAGCGTAGTGAGGGTAGTTGGGATATGGATATTGGATGAATTGGGAATGGATAAGGGGAGGGTAGTATATAGGATTGGGGACGGGTATTAGATTGGTATAAAGTTGATGAAAGCGGACGAGGAATTGAATGAGTTCGTAGTTAATACTTTATACAAATTGGAGTTATGAAATGGATCGATTTTGATATAAAATGAGAATCTTAAGTGGAATACCTTAAAACAGGTAGTTTATGAGGATGTGAGGAAAGATTTGATGTATGTTGCAGTTTTGAATAAGATTCTATTATGTCGTTATGATAAAGAAATCAGCCTCTACTTCTACACTTATTGGCCCGATTGATAGTTTTCCGCGGAAGCGGATTAATAGTTATACCCAAACCCAACTTCATAATAAATGAACTCGACTTACTAAATGAAATCAACTTCATAAATGCCCAGGTGAATCAAAAATCAACTTCATAAATGCCCAGGTAAATCAAAGTTGGCATAATAAAATTAAATCCACGGGCTACCCCGATAGGTGAAGAAGGCATAACGGTACTCGAATATCTATTTTATAAACTCATAAGTAAAATTATAAATCCATTTATAATCAACTCGATACAAATCTCAAACATTAATAGAAGAATTGATATTTAATTCTCTAATTGCATTATACTACCTTATCAAAGTTCAAATCACTCGCAGTTAAAATATATGACTTACTTAACTTTTACAATCCTCTATCACCTACTAATAGTATCAAAGAAATTTTTAAAGTTAAAGATTTTCGCATGCATTTGTACTTAAATTTGGATGATCTGCAAACAGATAATTCGAATTTCATAACAGTTGGATACGTGATAATTTGTATGGATGTGGAAGCTGTAAATTTTGTATGCCATACCATATAAATTTAAGAGTAAGAGGTGACGCCAGTCCGTCC
>JWJB01010381.1:0-15650 GCA_000812895.1 Rutstroemia sydowiana
TTAGGCGCAAATGGCACACTATTCCTCAGCATGCGTAGCAATTTGCTTTGCGGGAGTGGATGGGGGTGTTTCCCACGAGTGGCAGCGCGCCGCACATCTAGAAATCGCGAAGCAACAGGGTCGATCTTTGTCAGTACCCAACGCACATACCAATTCTACCTTCAAAAATCCTTGCCACATCCCCATTGCCTTGCCTGAATCATGAACACACCGACTTATACAATACATTCCAAAACCTGGAAGGAACATAACGCCAATGCAATGCTGATTATATGCAAAGCCCTAGACAGTGCCTTCTTTCCAATGTACTGTTCCTTCATAATCATTAAATCCTTAAACTCCGGTCTAAAGCCATTCGGTCTATAGATCTCGAAAACCACCAGATCATCAAGTGTGCCACCAAAAAAAAGAGGAGAATTGTGAACGAGGAGAAACCTGGAGCTACCAGCGTTTCGAACTGTCGGATTATTTCTGGTCGAACATTGGATTCAAAGCTTGTGACTTGTATCCTACCAGATTCAGTTCAGTGGATAAAAGAATTGTGTTGGGAGAAGCAACTATTCAATGCTCTTTGCCTTCTTCGTCTTCTCTTCTGATTTTCTCCTAGATTCAGCAGCTTTGAGTTCCTTTACTTTTCGTTTCTCTTCAGTTTCCCTGGTATTCTTTTCGCGGTTTTTTTCTTCGTTTGAGGCGATTGTCTTGGCTTCAGTTGCTCCTCTAGCGAGAAATCGTTGCGCTTCTCTATTTAGATGCTTCTTTATTTTAGCTGACATTTCATTAATGGATTGTGTATCATTGGAATTGTTACCGGTCGTGTCTTGCTTTGGAGCATCTGTACGCTCGGGTTTTTCTGACTTCTTCTCCTCGGACTTTGAAGCCTCTTCAGATTTCTTCTGCTCGACCTTTGCATCTACTTTCGGTGGTACTGGGATTTGGAGCTCTTGTTTCACAGGGATCCATTCTAACTTATCGTCATCGAAATGGTGACTGAAATGTTCGTTAGTGAACACCGCTTCTCAAAAGACAGAAATTATAACAACTCACTTCTCGAAGTCGGTTAAAGTAAGTGCTTTGCTGCGATACTCTGCCTCGAGAAGCTCTTTGTACGCGAAAGGTATCTTTGCAGGAGTACCTTCAAAGAAGGTGTCTCGCAATGGAAAGATGTAAGTATCCTATGCGTTCGTTAGAGTGTTTGAAGCACCGTTATCTCAGCTACATACTCTGTACTCATGACCATCCTTACAACTCAGCATGCCCTCACCAGCTGGGTGTGTATAATTATATCGTGCAGTGGTTATATCGATAAATAGACCAGTAGTTGTATCAACCCATCGGGCATCAATAACGTTCAATTTGTCCGTTTGTTCCCTGTTCACGTAGTGTGGGTTTATTTCAAGCATATAATCTCGACCATCTGGAATGCGTGGGGTCTTGTAGTGAAAGATCGACATATTATAGTACGAGGCCAGAAAATGCATAGAAGATTCGGATACTTGCACGTCAGAGTCGGAGTCCCATGGCAAAATCTATAAAAAAAAAAAGTATCAGTCCATTGATCCAAAGAGTTTCTATAGATGTGGATTCTTACCTTGCGATTCCACCACCAACCCAAAAGAGTACCATGCATCAGCCATGTTTCCACTCCTATGTCTGCAAATGTAGCTAGGTATGTTTGAATGAGGTTTGAAAGTGCTAGTTTGCGTTCTCTATAACCCAACTCTCTGTCTGTAAATCTGCGAGGCAGGCAAATATTAGTACATTGCCAGAGCAATTGAGTTTAAGCAACGACGTACCTGCCATCATAATGAGGGTGGAAACTAGAAATCTCATAACGTTAGCTCATCATCCTACTTTATTACGACACTCCCAATACAACTCCCAATACATCCAAATCAAGGACTCTGTTGCAATTTAGAATTATTAGGTACGTACGTGCTCTCGTCTGGCAGGAACAATTGTTGTCAGCAAGCATCCCCCAAAAATAAATAGATAATGTATCACAACCCAAGCTCAACAAGTAAATTCAAGAATATTTTACCATTACTTACGAAAGTATTTCCTTGGGTCATCTCCTCTGCGCCCACTCATATCCTTATTCATCTTAGTGCGTACATTAAAGAAATCGGCATCTCGTTTTTGTATTGCTAAGGCCGATACAATAGATATAAATGTAGGTATATATATGATCCAAGAAATGCGCATTTTGGAAGATATACTTGGTATCAAAATTCAACGATATTGTTTTGAATAGCTGTTTGACAGGACAGGGTTTGAATAAAATCGCCTTGGCGAAATTGGTTATTGTGGGAGCGATGAGTATGCCAAGAGATCGATCTAAATGTAATAATAAATGGGATGTACCGAATTGATACTGGTCTTACAGATACTCATAAAGTTGAATCTATTTATTTTTCAAAATAATTCTTAAATGGGAGTCTGTGGGAGGGAAGAGAAACTTTATTAAAGAAAAGTATGAATTGATGGAATGGAATTAATGACTTGATAATTCGATGTTATGAGTGAACATGCGAACGAGTGAGTGAGTGAGTGGAGTGAGTGAGTGAATGAATGAATGAATGAATGTTGGACCTGAGGAAGTTGATTATGAAGAATGGAGGAGGGGGGAGAAATGCTAATAATAAAATAGTAGCTAATGTAGGTAATAAAGGCACACGATCAAAAATATCTGGGATACTGTAGGTGGTGTACTCCTTAGAATAGAAAATATCAAGTTAGTTATATTTTTACTAGGAATGAGAATGAGTTTTATAAAAATGATCAAAAAAAAAAGTTCATTTGAAAATGGAAAAAAAAGATAGAGCGGCATTAGAAGAGAATCTTGAAGGCGAAGCATACCAGTACCCCGTACAAAGCATGTATGTATGGGGAAGCACTTACGCGTTCGCCGCTTTGAAAAAGCAAAAAGAAAAGGGTTCAAAAAGCAAAAGCAAAAATTAGAAAGGGTTCAAAGGTTCAAACAAGGAAGGGAAGGGGAGAATTTACAAGTATCATCGCAAATTCTTAAGATAAACTTGAGATAATTATATAATTTGCATAGTAATAATTAAATAATAAAATTCAAATTTATACCTAGTACCATCCACCATCTGATAATTACGTACATATAAATAGTGCAATATGTACTAATAAATTTGCTATGGCCTACTTCCGTACATACAAACCTTTTAAAAGGATCTACAGGTTGCTATACTTCAAAGATCTGTGAACCTTGTGTAGAACAAACAACAAGCGTGGCTAATATTAATCTATCAACTACTGTACTAATTACAGATGATTATGAGTAGAAAGTACATATAAAAATTGAAAATCTCATATTGATCAGCCATCTCCTTTTTCCCTTTCATTTGACGAATTCGTACTCTACCTACGAGTAGGTCTTAGATACTATTTTCACCACTTTTCCTTCCTAATCAATTTCAATAAATAGTTCTTAAAGTTCAATGCTGTAATTAGATCAGAGAAGTCATACCGTACCTACTTGTAAGGCAAGGCGGGGTTTGGAATGTTACGTATATCATTACCCCTTTGAAAAAGCTGATACAGTATGTCGGTGGTAGCACTAGTAGGGGTTGCTCGCTGTATAACTTGTATACGCCGTACGGAGTATATATCATCGTAAGTCATATATAGCAATGCTATGTCACTCAGTCACTGCGTGTATCAAGAATGGAAGTTTCATGCCATAAGGAATATCTACCCATACCACCGGTAATCTTAACTCTTTTTTCTTCTTAATTTTTTGGGGGTGAAGGTGGTGGAGGATGTACCCTACTGACAACGGTATCACAAACCAGGACACCCATTCCATCATATTGGAAATTAAATTCCGAGACAATGATAATTCTCAATATCGGTATGACTTTATATTGGATATGCGAAAGTGAAGGGCTGAGAGCACGCGATTGATTCCTGAAAGAAAAAAATATGTGGTGAAGGAACGCGTAATCGTCAAGCCAAAAAATTAAGCCACAAACACAAGCTTTTGACTAGCCTTGGCAAAGCTTACTTCCCGTCATTCCCCTCCCCTAAACAAAAATCCTATATTACCCCACGGTAACATAGCCCAGTTGCTTTGAAACTAATTAGAATGGCGAGTACTCTACCACTCTACTATTCAAGTATATTTTAACCATTTTCATTTGCTCTTTGTCTTTGGAGACATCCATGTAGGTGTTTGTCATGAATATCTCAAATCAATCATAAGAAAGATGGAAAGTTATCTGGTCAAATACCATAGTTCCACTCAGCTTATGTATGGCTCAAAAGTAGGAGTAGATAGATGCCTACCCAACATCGGACTTGACAGTTATATTTCTACCTGAACTCCACATATCATTCTCATGATAGTTCAAAAGATGAAGTCTCTTCTTCACTCCAGAATAGTTTCTACACACTTTCGAAAGTTAATCGAGTTTTCGCATTTCTTTCATATTCCACCAAAGAAACCCTCACAAGAAAACAAAACACAATTATCGAGTCGAATGCGCTCAATTATCTCATTATTCGAGCCGGTTGTTTTGGAGCATCTACGGCTTTCCACTTAAAACGAAACTTTTCAACATCAACCGCCACTCTGCTTGATCGGACACCCTTTCCCAACCCGTCCGCCGCAAGTCATGATCTTAATAAAATCATACGCTCTGACTACCAAGACCTTTTCTACATGCGACTGGCTCTTGAAGCTCAAGAGGCGTGTAAGAGCATCGGTTCTTTCACTTTAAACTCCCCGTTCCTAATCCTCGCTCTCCAAGTTTCACCTCATGCATGTTCCTACTTTCGCAATCAAGCTATTTTGTATTCTGTTCCTCCCAAGACATCCCTTTATAGGAAATCACAGACTCGCCGGTGCTTAAGAGGGACAGGACCCCATCTACAAATCATGTTATCACGAAAGCGGTATATTATACACGGATGATCAAGGCTACGGTCGCAAGACTCTTGAAAATCTCAACTCTCTGGGGATATCGTAAGTAATTATCTCTTCAAAGTTGATTTACCCGGAACTTCTTAACTACTAAGTGGCTTCAAATACGAATATTTTATTATCCAAGCCCAACTCAATGATCCTATCAGCATATACCCAAATTAATTAAATTAGGACAGTGAGTTCATGGTAGAAATCATATTTAATGATTGAAATCAACTTCTTCAAAATCTTGAAAATTTGCATTGTCAAGATCCAGTTTATGTTTTCATTGGTATACATCTGAATACTTGAGTTGAGTTTAGGTATTCAATTGAATTTCAAATTTCCAAATAACTCACATGTGTCTAGGACCTGATCTAGTTTCTTTTCCATGTCTTTCGGCTGATTCCCCATTCTTCAATTGGGGTTGTTCAAATTGAGACCCAGCTTACTTTTCGATTATAAGCACCACGCTGAGATTCGAAGCCCAGATGATACGAGACCTTTATTGAATGGTGTTTTCAAAGATGCCAATTGGGATCCACTTATTTCAATCCACAGTCTGGATGGGGAGAGGCTGACCGGGCCTTGGAAAGCCTTATCGCCGCAGCTGTGAAAGAAGGTGTCATGTACAATTCATCCGGGGTCTTTTTACTCTCTCTTAATAAGCAAAAGATATGTTTTAGGCGCACGGACAGATGATGGGCAGTAAATTAACGCAGACAAGATCATACTTTGTACTGGAGCATGGACACCAAAACTGCTTCTTGATTCTGCCCCGGATTGGGATGTTTTGCACGCAGGTGACCGGATTGTTGCCGCTAGTGCTATTCAGTGCTATGCCTCTTACCCTCCGGATCAAATGTGTGAATTACGAAGCGTTCCTATCATGTTCAATAGATGTGATCACACTGAAGGTTTGTTGTTTCCTCAGAATACAGCCATTCAAGCATTAATATCTCCCCGCAGGCGAAAGCATTCCGCTTACTCCTGGAGAGCTGCTTAAATTCAACTATGAAGCTAGCTTTATCAACCAGACGTATCATAACACATCGGTAAAAAATATCTCAATTCCACCCGTGCACATAGATCAGACCACATGGAGCCAAGCTGTCCCACAAGGACTTAAAGACGAGGTCGGCAATGATGTTAAGAACATCTATGGCGAATGGATTGAAGGTCTGAAGATTGAAGAGTACAGGATGCGTTGGTCTGGTTTCAATTCGCAATGAATAACACAAAGATCAAACTTGCTAACCATCTTCTGTTGAGGGATGCGGTGACGCCAAGCCAAGATTGGGTGATTGATAGACATCCGCATTGCAAGAATCTCTTCACTGCTGGTGGGGGCTCTTTCCATGGTTGGAAACTCATGCCTACGAGTGGTAAGTATGTGGTGCAAAAGATTCAGGGGACTTTGGAGAAAGAAAAGGCGCAAAGATGGGCTTGGGACCGACCTAATGTTGGCGATGACGCCAATTCAAGCTACAAACCTCGTCGATATTCAAAGGATATCAAGGGATATGATGAGGTTGCTGAGTCCTTTATTAAGGCTTGATTCAATTCTTGCGACTTGGGTGATGGTGCCTAGATTGCGTCCCTTGTATATAGCAGACGAGTACTCTCCCCCCCCAAGACTAAACGTTAGTCAGTGGGTAAATTCTAGGGTTATAACAAGGTAAATTTGTATTGCGTGGCAAATTTTGAAGCACTGATCAAGTATAGAAAATACTAGAAATCAGGCTTTGCACAGGCCAAAATCAAGGGGTTTAGCCATTTAAAGCCTATAAATTAATTGATTTTTGGGTCCTCCCCACCGATTAACGTTTAGTCTTGGGGGGGGAGAGTAAAACATGAGAATGAGTATATTGGTGAATATCGGATCTATTTTTAGGAATAGAGACCAGAATGTGGAGAAAGTGGATAGTTGGGGACGGCCTTCGGCTTCGGCTACTATCAACGCTTTTAACCAGTTTTAGAATTTATTCACCTACCTTACCTTAAGGCTCAAATCTAATTTAATTGATTCAAAATAAGGCATATTATCTCAAAATTATATCAGCCTAGTAGGTACTGATAATTAGGTTTAATTTATAGTTTATCTCAACCTCGGAACTTTCAAAGGTTTATCATGCCAATACTTTCCTAGGTACTTATATAAAGCAAGATTAATTACAGCTTAATTATGTATATTATATATAGGATGATGTTAACTTCTAAATTTACTCTATAGTACCTGACCTGATCTACGGATGACATCACTAACTTTGATAGATTAGGTTATAACTTATGGAGCTTATTTATTAGGCATTAATTCCATGCATGCCTGATACGTTTATTCGCCAGCTGAGCCAATGAGATAGATATATGTTATGGTTAATTGAGCGTAATTTAGCTTAGATCTTTCGGGCGAACTTTCTGAATCTAGAAGAAGTTGGTCCCTGCGACTATAAGGTTGCAACTTACCGGTAATCATGCATATGCATGTGCAAGGTTAGATTGTGGATTTGCACTCAAGTTCATGTCTCCCCATCTTTGGCATCTATCACCATCACCATCACCGTTAACGTCACAAATATGGCAATATGCGTTGTATTAGCTTGGCAATGTCCAGTGGTTCTATCCTTGGCACTTCATGGCTTAGATTGATGTTGAATTGTGGGTGTTTCCAGTATTGATAGTTCTACGTACCGTGGCCTTTCAGCGGATCTTCGTATCAGGCAAAAGGAATTTGAGGGTCTCATTGCTGTGGGTCCATCCCGGTAATGTAACATATCTAGTCAAATTTTTGCAATCTGCATCTACCTTACCAGTCGTAAGCTACAAAAGGTAAATGCGAGAATACGAGTACTAAAGGTGCGAGTACGAGCAAACCCAATATTTTACCCCTCAGCATTTTTTCAATAAGTATTGGCTACCTTTCCGCATATAATGTCCCAAATTATTATCATCTTTACATTGTTTCGAGTGTTAGTTTCGTCTATCAATGCACGTCCCTGGAAACTTTTGACTTCCCCAGGTTGCGTATGATCTTATAAAGACCGATCACTCCCAACATTGATATTGCAAGATTGGTTGGTCAAACGAAAGAAAACACAAATGGCACCCTTACTTTCCTTTTCGGGACAAACCGCCACCGGAATGATCTGTCATATATCTGTCTATCTTGGAGTAGGAGTATGTAAATCACAACACATCTACTCACTCACATACTAATATATTTCAGGCTCTACTCTACGCTATATTTAAAGGGGTATACAACCTCTACTTCCACCCACTTGCCAAATTCCCTGGCCCAAGAATCGCAGCTGTATCAAATGCTTGGATTTGTTGGCGCTCGTAAGAATTGTCTCCTCTTGCACTATTAATATGGAGACTTACTCATATCAAGCCTTTCCGGGGATTTTCACAATGATCTTACTCAACTACACGAAAAATATGGTCCTGTCATCAGGATCGCCCCGAATGATCTGTTCGTAAATCCCAGAATGAGTGGAACTGGACTTTTACTCACGTCCTAATAGAGATTTCGCATCTGCACAAGCTTTTCAAGATGTTTATGGACATGCCAAACAAGGTCGGCCAACATTCCTCAAATCCTCGGCCTATACGACAGGATCAGAGTCTTCTTCGGGAATTGTTTCGGCCAGAGATCCGGCGGTTCACAGAGAGATTCGAAAATCTCTTGCGCATGCGTTTAGCGCTAAAGCACTTCGCCTTCAAGAGGAGGTTGTGATGCAATACATGGATTTGTTGATTGCTCAGTTCCATCAGCATGAGGATGATAAAGATGGCCTGAACGTACAAGCTGTCAGTTCTTCTTTTGCTGCTACCTCAGCAATATGCTAACATCACACAGTGGTACAACTGGTTAACATTTGATATCATCGGTGATCTTTCGTTCGGTGAATCGTTCGATGCCGTTAGATCTGGAAACGGACACTCATGGATTGATCTCATCCTCGGCAGTGTCCATCACATGGGCTACATGGAGATATTTCGACGTTTTCCCACTCTAGACAACCAGCTTTGTAGGAAACTCCTTGTACCCATGATGCCTGCAAGTCTCAAGGAGAAGAGCCAACAACATATGAAGTTCTCGATGCAGAAAGCAGTGCAGCGCATGGAAAGAGGTGACAGTAATAGGGATGACTTCTTCTCTCATCTACTTCGGGAAAAGGATAATGGCCCAAAGATTACACCCGAGTTCATTCTTGCTCAATCTACGATCCTCATTGTCGCAGGTAGCGAGACTACTGCTACATTTTTATGTGGTAATTCTTTGACCCTCAATCCATTTCAATAGTGAGATACTAATTATACGCTAGGGGTGACATTTTATCTCCTCGATAATCCCGAAACACTTCGCCTACTCCAAGAAGAAATACGAAGCAAATTCTCCGATTCCAAGTCCATCACCAGTGAATCCACCGCCACTCTTCCGTACCTATCCGCCGTCATCGAAGAAGGTCTCCGTATCTATCCATCCATTCCAGTGGGTCTCCCTAGAGAGTCACCCGGGGCCATGGTGATGGATATGTGGGTCCCCCAGGGTGCGATCGTCGGTGTATCTCAATTTGCGGCCACACACTGCGAAGAAGCCTTCACCGATGCGCTCCAATTCCATCCGGAACGTTGGCTACCTCCCACCCATGAGCTTTACAACCCGCGCTACAAAGACGATATTAAAGATGCGAGCAAGCCTTTCTCGCTCGGACCTCGGGGCTGTCTGGGTATTAATCTGGCGTATATGGAGATGAGACTCGTGCTGGCGAGATTGGCGTGGGAGTTTGATTGGCATATGATGACGCCGGACTTGGATTGGGCTAGAGATTCAAAGCTATATGTGTTGTGGAGGAAACCGGAGCTTCGGGTTAAGTTTACGGCACGAAAATGAGCTACCCCTCTAGGTGGTAGTTAAACCAAATGGAGTTCTGGTTACGTTCGTGTGTGCTTGGATGTTGCTAGCGGCGGTGTTCACTTGGAGTCTATTTGAGTTTTGGTTAGAAATTTATGTTTTGAATAGTTAGGATAAGGGACGTTTGTTAGAATTTATTGGAGGCTATGCAGGACTAGGGCTGTTGGAAGGTATCAATAATCAAAGATCTCCATACAGTAAATCCCCTATTCGAGCAAAATTAACCGAGCAGAATTACCTTTTGAGTTGGAAGAATTTCCTTAATTTATGATGCCGTTTAGATCTGCTCGAACCATGTGATAGTTCCGGGCTACTTTTCGAATAGCATAACAGTTTTTATACCCTATACATAGTAGTTGTACTCTCTAATGGTTGGAATATGCGTGAGTATGAATTTGGAACGTCAACAAGCAGTGGTATATGTACAGATCGGGAGGATACTTCCGAATACAATTGTCAAATTGGCTATCAAATACCACCACCGCTTCGATTATTTAAGGTCCCCCCAAAGAATTCCGCTCAATTGATTGTTCAATATTCTCTCAAAGAATGACTGTCATTATATTATCTGGTACACCCTCAGACAATGACCATGTCCGCCATTCTGACTTTCCAATATCCATTGAGAAAAAAACCCAACCCATCTAAATCCTTTATTATGATTACCCTACAACTATTTATTCAAGTTATCTTATATCTAATTTTTGTCCACATGCGGATGGATAATTGTTAAAGCTTGGAAACTTCTCTTCTTTAATAATCAAGCTATACCTTGCGGTACTTGCTCAAATATTGATCTTCACCTCCGTTTCATCCTATTTCTATAAATACATATAAAGGCCTGAAGTGGTTCTTTGGGCGCAAGGAATAACTGTGATCCATCAGACCATTTGCTGCAACTTTGAAGTGTGTAAATATATGGCGTTTATTCAATTATGAATAAGAAGGTGGTTATGCTGTTGCTTTGTGGAGGAGTTGGATCACTATAGATAGCAGAGTCTGTAAATCCAATTATGTGGTTCATGATGCTAGTAGGTAGCATTGTGATTTCCTGGGCCTGCGATCACGCTATGTCATGAAGCAAGTGGTTTGAAGATGTATGTGAAGTCTTGAATATCCTCGGGCACAGTCAATCTCTCGTCCGATTGAATGCGGCTTATTGAGCGAGATAGATGCTTTAACACATTATTCTGCACAGGAAGGAATCCCGGTGTAATCAGAACATTTGGAGATTCATCTTCGGATGGCTAATTAAGCTATAGTATTTAATTTTTGTGTGAATTTGTCCTAAAATCGTTTCCTTCTTGAAATCTTAGACAAGTTTACAAAGTAATTATTGGCGAATTTCTGGGTGTTTGGACGAGGTACTTAGGACTACCTAGGTAGTCGTGGTTGCCTCTTTTGATTTATATATATCAATCAATTCTCACCAACCCTCAACCTATTTTACCATATTTTGTTTGATTGGGTCTTACTCTACAAACATGAATTTCACTCAAGCTAAGCCATCCAAACGCAATTTTAAATAATCAACCAACATTCATTATTTTCTATTACATGAATAACTCATCCCACCATCACATCCCCATCTCACTGCCTGCTTCTATGCCTGACTAGTCATATCCCCCTTTCCCGCTAACTCTGTCCTCTCCTTCGTTGGTACCCCACCAGCCAACGCACTATTTCCCTTTCTACCCTGCGGTATCGTACTCGCGTTCGCAGCTTCCGGTTCCGCTGCGTATTTCTCAAGTTGTTCTATTGTGACTGCGTCTCTTTTTATTGTTAGCAAGGAACATAACTTTCAACTACGCTTCACCGGTAGACTTATTCCCTCCTTCTCTTCCTTTATTTAAATTTACACCTAGTCTCGTACTCGCAGTTCACAATTTAAGAACCAACAGCAGGACAAAAAAACTTACAAAGCCCTCTCATGCGTAGCATGCAAATGCACTTTAGGGACCACACTCTCCCCCTCCTCATTCTTGACTGCCTCCATGGCTTCCTTCCACCTCGAAGCACATAGACACCATTTGCGGCCTGCAGTGAGTCCGTTAGAACGCAAATTGTTACCGCGAGAAGCGGTGAAGTCGAGAAAGGGGTCCGTTAGTGTTGCTGCATCGGGGAGGAAGTTTATCAGTCAGCCATGATTCAAGGGAAGCTTGTCGGGTTGTTTTGCTTGGACGAGAATGTATGCGAGGACGAGACGATAGTCTGTACGAGTAGAAGAAAGAAATGCACATACCGGCGATTGAATGATTCCCCTCGTCGTCCGGTCCCACATCACAGTATCCATTGCGGTAGAAACCAGTTGGTGGCTCTTTACTGAAGAGACCTAGAGGTTTATTCATCACTGCAGGTTTCAGAAGAAAAGTTAGCAAATACCCCATATCCAATCCACTTACAATTGCTCGTAATAGCATACCATTAAGCGATTTATGAGCCTTCCCAAAATTCGACGCCTTCCCAAACGACATATCTGCTGCTGTGTTGAGTTTCGAGTTGAAGAATTGGTATGCTTCTTGGCGGTAATGATAGACTACGTAGATGGCGATGGGGAGAAGGTATGAGTATAAAAGTAACGTTCTGTACATCTCTATGTGTATCTTCTGGAATCTGGAGGTGTTGTTGCTTGTACTAAATTTACTCGCACTAAGGACAAAGCGAACATAAATCATGACGTCGAGACTCGCCTCTAACAATTGGCATTCAATACTTTATTTGCATTTGGGATGAGAAATTTTATCAGCTTTATCAGCTATAAAACTAAAATTGGTTTGCATTCATTCTAGCCTTGAACTGATATATGAGTATACCTACCTAGGTAAATCTGGTCAATTTATACTGATTTGCATTATACATGCGGATCAAGACTAAAATTGTATATGCCGGTGTCTTAAATATATGGTATATGGTATCCTTGTGAAGCTCCATTTCCTCGGAACTTCATCATACTTACAAGTTCACATCAATTCGTTCCGCAACAAAATCGACCATGTGTGATCAACATCGGGCATTGGTTAGGAGAGGAAAGCAGTAAACCCGAGGAATCTCAACGCGGATAGTATTGTCGATCATCCCGTCTCTTCTAGATATGGTGTTCGTGCAAAAGGTATTCCCTGCCATGACGTATTAACGCGATATAACAGATGGATAGCCACTGCTCATGAACAAACGAAGACGGCAAGAATGGAGCCGTTTAAGCTGCAAACACTCATGGTATTTGATTACCACTGTATACCGGTTTAATGACCTCCATATTTTATCGTAGCTATTGTCTTCATTGACATTCTCATTTCGCGTTTGTGCATCTGGGACCGCCGGCAGCTACTGCCCACCCGGAACTACCTGAAATATGGAGTGATTGTCTGGTGAGAGGAATGAATGCATGCCGCCCGTTCTAAGAGTGACAATATAGCCACTGTGCTGGCCCGAACTGAAATACTTCGTAGCTGTCTGGAGATGCATACGTACCTTAATTCCAACCTAGAACCAGGAACGTGGCATATGCACGCAAGGTGTAGAGGTTTGCAGAGCTACTGCGGCACATCAAATGTGGATAACTACTCTCTGATTTGGTAACAAAGGTAGCAAGCGGATCAAGTGTGAACCAATAAATGTGCCTAGGGAAATCTCTGTTGAACAATGTCGAATTTTCACGATTTCTGTGAAACTTGAGAACAAGCTCGATCACTTGCAGATGTAGCCAGCCGCCCCACGTGGTTTAGACTAAACGTGACGTGCAGCAAAATGATACGATAAGGTACCATTTTGTCTGCACTCATCCGCGTAAATGAATTTTAAGGCGTTCAATAGTCGTCTCAACAAGGTGAGGTAAAGTGAGTTGACAACGATCAGAGTGGTTTTTTATTCTAAAACTCTTTCAATGGGAAAACCCCAATCGATCTATTGTCGAGTGTAACAATCAATGAGCAATGAAGCTGATTCTAGATACCGGTATACATGGGATGACAAGCGAATCTGTCGAAGCTTAGAGGATCCAGCAAGAAATTTAACTTGACAGGCCAGTAAGTATAAATATACGTAAGAAACTACCTATCAAGCTATAAAGCCATAATGGAAAGAGATAGATAAATTTTATAAAATATAAACTTAGGTATTTTTCCATCCTTCATTTCATAAATCAATTTTATAAAACTCATTTGTAGTATTATCCCACTTAATAGTTTTAATAATCTCAAACCCCTTTTTAACAAATTCAATGTCCCTCAAATCAATTGTAGCGTTTCGTTTCAATTTCGTCTCGTCTTCTTCGCTTTGTCTCAATCTTTATTCTTTATGGATCCTCCTCGTCTTGGTTGATTGATTCGTACTACAGCACAAATCACAAACACTTTTTAAATATGCGACTTTACGCCTTAGATACGTAAATAATAAGCAACTACTGTAGCAATAATAATACCCCAAACATTGAGAACTCCGAGTCAACAAAACAAGTCATTCGCCACTTTGATGAGACGACTTGTACATACTAATACATATTGGTATTGGTACATATCTAAATACTCATTGTGACTAAAGATGCACATGTTTCCTTCTTCTTCACTTTTGACTTGCAGGTTGAGGTTGGGTTACAATAATACTCATGATGGATGTGAGATGCATGCATGGCCGGGGGTCGGGGGTAAAGGAGGCATGATTGTCAGTTTCCCAAAGGTTTGTAAGCTGGGACTTGGGGTGGAGTGAGGATTAGGAAAAATAAAAGATAGAAAAATTAATCCTCTCTAGACCTAATTGTTACCCCTCAATATACGGAGGTACAAACATATTTTTTAAAACTTCCATCACCATATCAATTCCTTCGGGTTGTAATGTGACACTACTAGAAAATATAATTATTATATATAATTCCTATGTTACAATTTCCCATTCAGTCAATCAAATTGTTAAAATAGGTTCATATTCGGGTTATGAAACAATACAAATATTGTCGCTTGGATTTAATATAAAATGAAAGGGGCTTTCTACCTTTATTTTTCTGAATAATTTGAGAACGTTCACGGTTAAGCATTCAGCAAGAGTGTGTGTGCATCTTCCTCTTCTCTGCCTTACGCAGCTACTAATAGTTATCGCTCTATCATCCTTAGTGTTACATTAGCTAAACAAGTTTACGAAGTCTAAAGGGTATAGAAAAAGATGACCCTCATCCGAAACCTTCTAGGCCGTCCGGGCATTTCTAGGTGTCCCTTTCATACTGTAATTTTGACTGAGGGTCTCAAACCCCTCCAGCAGGAGTAAAGGATATTGTAATGTAGAAACACACCGACCTAATGACGGGTTAAATTTTCTCTCAATTATTAATATCGGATGCTTACATGGCGAGCCTGGTCCGAATTATGAGCCGCAGTCCGGCCCGTAAAAGCTAAGGCAAGTAAAATCGACAAGATTGTAGGAATGCTACTGGTGCAAGTATCAAGACTTCAAGGTAGTTTGGAAGACGGAAAAAAGTTCCATACTAGATTTAATGAATTCTTATGATGGAAAGATCATTTGACCAGTAATAAACATTTTCATCCCCTCATTTTTTATCCCTTTCTACGAACGAATCAAGCCGCTATTCTGCCTCATATATTTGCTGTATGTTTCAACCCAAAAAGGGTAGGTCTCCTGCCTCCCCCATTATGTTTCTGAAGTGCTGTAGTCAAATCGTCTAAAAGGATTCTAGATCGTTCAGGTACGGCAAATCAACGCAATAATAATCATGAAGCACAAATGGATATGGATTCTGAAGATGGATACCTTTACCTAAGTTACCTTAAAATAAACAAAAACCTTATTAGATTGGAG
>JWJB01010382.1:0-20263 GCA_000812895.1 Rutstroemia sydowiana
GTGCGACAAGTCTATTACGCTTAGTGTCTTACCTGCATCAAGCGCACAATCTGAAAGCTGTGCATACCAATCCATTCCCACGGCAACTACAGCTAGGGTGACAGTTACGACCCAGACCGAAGTCTGGACCACGAACTGTGCCGCTTGTACTATTGTTGGTGGTATCGCTGACTCAGAGACGTGCACAACAGTGGCCGGCTGTACTCCCACTGCTGCGGCATCCCCCACAATTGCCGCATGGATCGGCAATCTGTCCACTATCGACATTGGAGATGCCGACGATGGAAATGGTGGCAAAGATCTTGCTAAAGAGATGTATCAAAAGCTCTTACTTCATTGTAGTGGTTCGACGTGCAATGGTGATCATGCAGAGATGGATAACGTAGAGGCGGTTATTGATGATAGCGCGGAGTCACTCAAACCTGCCATGTACTTTCAAGATGCCACATAGTAAGTACACAAGCATCATGAACGTGGAATTTCGGATAGTTGAGTAATACTAACAAATTTCTTTTCATTAGCACAAGTGAAGCAATACTCAAAAACATGTTATCTCTCGGGATCGCAACTTGGGTTGCTGCTCTGAATGACACGACTCTCAATCTATGCAAAGATGTCGAATATCAAGCCGAAGCGGATGAGACGGAATCAGGTTGTGGCAAAGGTCCCATCCCGGCGAGCCGCATTCGAAGGGTTGTTCCCGGTGGTGTTGGTGAAATTCCTCCGATGTTCTGCAACTATAAAGCGCGGATGTGCAGTGCACCAAATGAGATTAGTAAGTGGTCTTGGTCTTGATTCAATATTTATCTCTTCTGAATACAAGGCTGATGGATTGCTATAGCTGTTGTGATGGGCGGCGCAGGGAATCCTTATAAAAACCGCTTGAATATCGGCGTCACACTCGGTGATACTAAAAGTGATGGTTTTCTATGCGAGGAAATTGTTGCTGCTTTGACGGCCGCCTCTGCTATAATTGCCCCTGAGTTGCTCGGCGTGGATGCTCTTGAGGGGGCTGAATTTGAATCTCTTTGTGGCATCATTGATGATCCTGCGTCCATCATCAATGACCTAACAGAAACATCAATATTGTCTCGTCGAGGACCAGAGTTCGTATCAGCCTAAGCGGTGTCTAGCACCAAGGGGACAGGGGTAGGGGTTGCTTGAAGTGAGTATGCCGGAGTGCTGATTATCCACCAAACTGTCCATGGGTAGAGACTGGCTCAAGTGCCGGTAGCCTGAGGTACTATGCATTCTACATATATGCAGATGCATTGTTACCTACCCTTCGGTTATCTCATGTTTGCATATTTGGAATTCTATTCAGTTTGCTTTCTCTCTCTTTATTTGCTTTCTTAGCTTGCATACTGCCCATTTCCTCCAACGGATTGCTTTTCCTTTGAGAGTACTGCTATTTAGCTAGCTTACCTTCCTTAGATATTTTGAATGAAATATGCACTTTCTTGCTTATGACCTGTGATCTGTTATCAGGACGTTGGTGGATGAATTGGTCAGGTACAATTCAGTGCATTGCGTCATTTCGTGTGTTTTGTGTTGGAAATTGTGGTTTAATAGGTCTATAAACAAGTAGTAATTCTATGTTGATGGTCTTGGTGTTGCTAGATAGACGAATAGAAATGCGTTGTGAGTGATATGTAAGAGGTTTTCCTCATTTATCCATTCGATTAGAGCGTGTAGTAGAGCTGTAGATAAAGGCCGGAAGTGGAAGTAGTTCCTATATGAACGTGAGATGTAGTGAATTTCCTCCACTGGGAGTGTGATTAAGAAAACCTCGCAGGTAATAGGCAACAGTTTTACCGTACTACTGTAATTAGGACTAGTGCGGGGTTCCTCTTGTTTAATGAATTGAACTTACTGATATGCAATATACGATAGCTATACGAGAATTACGGGCCAGATCCTGTTATGATCAATCTTTGGTCTTCAACAAAAAGTCAGACTGCCAAATACTTCAGAAATCCGACATCGACTCGATTATAGAAACGACATATAATATCACAAGATACTCTGTATTGTAATTCAAAACTAATATTTGCGGCGCAGCTTCGCGATAAGCACTAACCAGCTCGGTAAGATAATTTGCTGCCTATATAGTATACAGTACCTAACTGAGATTTGAGGACCACTGCCATAAAATCCAAATTTTTCCCCAACCCAAATACCTCACGATGGCGAATAGTAGCGTTCCCTTGAATCTTATCACGACCAGGACCATGGCTACCTCAAGTTCCTCAACTCTTACCAGTCTGCCTATCGAACTGTTTGATAAAATAATCCCGCATACCATGCCGGAAGGTTTTGAAAGCCTAGCATTGACCTGCAAGAGCATATATAAATTATGCGAACCTTTCATTGAGCAACACAGAGAGAACCGGTTTCTGTACCAGGATTTTTGTCTAGGGATAAAAAAAGCCCGTCCAGATTATGACAAACAAACAGAGTGGGACAAGATCTCATTGTCCGAGATCAGAACGGCGGAGAATCAGCTCCCATCTTATGACATCCGAACATCGTGGGATATGATCGTGAAAATTGCTACCGAGCCTGTTGTGGCACGTTACATCCAAAAGGCCCTCTTACGACCCGATTTCACGGGCGGCGGCAGTTCGAGATACGCTAATACGGATGAAGATTTCGCAACGACTCAATGTGGCGCAGCGGTGATCAATTTGTTTGCCAGATCACCCTACCTAAAGCAGGCAGGACTCGACTGGAAGGAATTCTACGCCGAAACTTATGAGGATTTCAAAGAGCGCCGCTACTCGCAGAATGCTGCTACTTTTGTTCTGACACTACTGCCCAACGTCAAGACTCTCAAGTTACCAACCCTCTGGGAACCAACTCCCAAGACCGAGAAGCTTCTGAATGCTATAGTTCGCCAAACCAAGCAGCCGAATTCCTCCTTGAACAGACCTAGTCTCGCTCAACTCTGCGCGTTCACATCAAACGATTACTCTGCGGCAGAAGGACCATCTTTGGATAAGGCAATTCCCTTTCTGTCCTTACCACACGTGCGGTCATTTCGCGGCTACAGCAGTGTGGCTATAGGTGATACTTCTATGCAGATCGCATCCAAACAGCTATGTCTTCATTATGGCGATACTCTTGAAACAGCAGAGCTCGCGGGCTCTTGTATCGACGAGGTGGGCATTGCTCATTTTCTCAAACACGCCTCACGTTTAAAAACGCTCAGGTACTCTCATAGGACAAAAGGGGATCATGACCACGACTGGGATATTTGCAAATTCGTCATGGCAATTCAGCGGGAGGCCGGAAATCACCTCGAGGGACTTTCTGTCACGATTAACGAACTACGCGGTTCAATACCCCCTGGTAGAGCGTCTTTCCGCGGATTCAAACGTCTCCAAAAGCTCGAGTTGCCCCTCGAGATTGTAATGTGTAATATTGCTCATGCTGCATCACGGGTGGCCAAAGAAAACGAACGTTCAACGGACCAAGGCCAAGACAGTGCTGGGCTATTTATTGGAGACCTTGTGTCTGCTTCGGTGTCTCTGTTGTCGCTACAGTCAAGCGGAACAGCCCACCACAAAGAGGCCCTTGAAATATTGTTTCGAGATTTTACTGCTAGGAAGGATCTTCAGTTACCTGCTCTTAAGCAAATTTATCTTGCCTGCCCTATCTCGGTATGGGCCCCTGGGGGTGAAAGAGTTGCAGACGATGCATACAAGAAACAGTGTAAAAAGATTGTTGCGGAAGTCGAGAGCCTGGTATATATGGAGCTTCGTCGATTTAGATATTCTGCATTGAACCCTGCGTTCACTTCTGATTACATACCCTAAAGCCATGTTTGTGCTTTGCCCTTTTACATACCAAATACCTCTACGAGTAGAAGTATTACAATATTACTTCGTGGAGGCCATTATAATTAGTTAGTTCATGATTACAATCACAACGTCAGTTTTTATGCATTTCGTGCCTAGTCATATAATCTCAATTCTGCCAAACGCAGCTCATTACCATGCATGGTAGTAGAATGCTCAGATGCCACGAGGTGCGGCATTACCGTCGATGAGGGGGAAACCCGAAAGAAGATAAGGGGAAAAGACTATCGGGAGTAATGATCTGGAAAAGGGATAAAGGGCCTGGTCAAGCCGTTCCCTTTAGTACAATGCAGCTAAGCGTTCAGAGTGCCGAGTCAGTACTTTCCGTGGTTCCCGGCCCAGCATGGATGTCAATAATCAAATTCTTCCCGCCATATTGCCTTGATGATGTAGTAACGATCAGAATCCTGAATTATCAACTTGTCTCATTATACCAGCTTTCCGAAACCATCATTAAGGCTCGCTGAGTCCGGATTTTGGTCGATATAATTCCTCGAGTGCGTCAAGAGGAGCTGGTAACAAGGAGGCAGGCGGCGGTCGACGTCTGGTTCAATGCCAAGTAGAGATTCTATATTTAGGAACGACATTCGAAGTATTGTAATATCAACTTAATGGAGAAGTTTTTGATTTGGTCCGGCCCATCCGTAGGGTTACTTATCAGCCTTGAAATTTATCTGATCCCGACCGGTTATTCGATTAATGGTATTATATTACCCGATCCCGATCCGATAAAGGCAAATCAGCTAGGCTGGCTGAGCCAATCAGTAGAGAGATGGAGTTGCGAGATTCTTCATTGTGGAGGTTCACTTTTGTTTACCTCTTCAAAAATCGTACAACATAACAATTATATCTATATATAAGCTCACCACTCTGATCATATACTGAGAACAGGTTAGTTAATTTGTTCACTTTGTTATTAAAATTGACGAGTCTGAAAAGCTCTAGATCGACGATAATGATGGAGTACAGCATCTTACAAATACATACGCTACCCACATATCACGGCGGCACCTTCCATTTTAAGTAATATCTCCGTCGGAAAGGGCCCTACCTGCATTGTCTAGCGTATTTTCTATAAAGCTTTGTAAGTTATTTGCTTGCTTGATAAGTGGGATTTGGCTTTAACACCGATTTGTTAATTCTTATTCATCAAGTATCGTGGATATATCTTCATTGTGCTCTATATAACATACTGTCCTCATGTACTTTATATGAGCTGGTGTAGAGTACTTCATCCTTTCTTATTGTATTGTTGTGTATAACCTAAAGAAACGATACCCCTCCCAAAAAAAGAGATGGATAACTCTAAAGACCCGCTTCATCATCGAGATAGCGATATCGGCAATGTCAAAACTTTGGATCTCAATCCGGTAACTTCCACAGGAACAGATGTCTTTCAAGATGAAGAAATTGATTCTTCTGATGAATTAAGGAAGAGAATTGAGAGAAGACTGGTTCGAAAGGTGGATCTGAGATTATGTACTATTGCCGGAATATTATGCAGTTTGAACTTGATGGACTCAGGTATCATCAGCTCAGCCAGTGTGACTAGTATGCTTGAGGACTTGGACTTGTCGGTATCGAATAGATATGTGAGTTCTTCTACCCGCTTATTTTGATACGATCAATAAAGGAGAATCATATACTGACTATAAGACCCCCAGTCTGTATCGATATTGGTGTACACTGTCGCAAGTGTAGCATTTCAATTGCCCGCGACTATTGCGGTTAGAATGTTAGGGCCGAGATTCATGTTTTCTTTGATCACTTTTGGCTTTGGAGTTATAACTATGGTAAGTAATCTCGAATCTACCCCTCCCCAAACAAACTCTGAAGTAACCGAATCCAGTGCACGGCCTTTGTAAACACATGGCAACAGATGGTTGTTCTTCGATTACTACTTGGAATTGCTCAATCTGCGATTTTTCCTGGTCTGAGTTATCTCATCTCCACGTGGTATACCAGGAAGGAACAACAATTGCGATTCGCTTTTCTACAATCAGGCGAGGTCACTGTTGTAGGACTCGGCATCTTCTTGAACTATGGCCTTAATCACTTAGATGGAAAAGCTGGGCTGGCCGGGTGGAGATGGATGTTCTTGATACAGGGCCTGCTTGCTATTGGTAAACCCTACATCCGACGACCCGAAAACTGATGATTTGGAGCTAATGGGACTATAGTCGTTGGATTCGTGACCTACTTCTGGATTGTGGATTTCCCGGAGAATGCTCACAAGAGTTTCCACTTCCTGACGGCAGAAGAACAAAGTTTGGCAGAGACGAGGATAGCCGACGATAGAGGTGACGTGAAAGCGGAGGAATTTTCATTAGCGAAATGCCTCATGCACTTTTTGGACCCCAAGCTTTACGGTTTTTGCGCTTTGCTGTTTTGTTTGAATCTGGTATCAACAAGTAAGAGTTGCATGGCTGGAATGGGCTATTCTTTATGAGAGCGTTCGCTAAACTCGAATACAGGTCTATCTTACTTCCTCCCAACCATTTTACAGTCGGGGATGGGATACTCGGAAGACTTATCCATTTTGCTTGCCGCCCCACCATATTTCTATGCAGTAATTCCGGTTATAATTTCTTCGATCGTTGGAGACTACTACCAACTTCGAGGATTAGTTATAACTTTCAATAGCATTTGTACTATTGTGGGATTTTGTATGCTAGGGTTTGCTGAGCAGGATGCCGTTCGATATATAGGGAGCTATCTCGCAACTGGAGGTTATGTATCGAACTGGGCAGCCATGAATGCATACCAATCTTCTAATATTGTCGGGCAATGGAAGAGAGCTACATTTGCAGCAGCGAGTACAGCTTGTAACGGTTTGGGAGGGATTGCTGGTGCTTTCATTATTCGGTATAATGAAGCACCTCGATATATGACTGCAATCTGGGTCTCTATCGGCTCCCATATTGTTATCATTGCCATTGTCGGCATATTCTCAGTATACTTCTGGCATGCGAACGGTTCTCAAAAGAGAGGGAAGACACTACTTGAGCACACTTTGAACTTCAAGTATACCTATTGAGCGAGATTACCTATTGAGCGAGATTTGTGGGGGGTGGGGCAATCATGATCCATGAATAGATGCCATTTCCAGAAAACAGTTCGAGTGAGGAAGGAATCAAAGGAGTTTGGACGGAACTAGTAACATTTGGAACAGTCCAAGCGAGAAGCAATATATGGGAAAGCCAATATAGTCCAGGGAATCCGATTTCTATATTATTAGAGCTGAGCTTGGGCATGAAATCTGGATTTTGGTGAGGATGATCTCCGACAAGGAAAACCCCTAATGAGGCCCAAGCTCAACGCAAGAACAGTCTTTTATGGTACTGTAGAACTACCCTAGCATACTGATCTCATCATCTCAGACTGGCAAAGGTAAAGGGTTAGGATTTGTTGAAGGTAACCATGATATCGGAGCTTCTCTCCACTAACAACAGTATTATTACATGTGTATCAATAACATACCCCAACATTATCATTGTCACCGTTTAGCTCTACCGGTGGTGTGGAGTGCGTACAGTGCCGGTACCTACCTAAGGATCTAAGAGAAGATGAGACATTTTATGCTTGGTGATCCTTTCGAAGAGATGCATAAAATGTCTGTTATACCCTTAGTGCTGTACAAACAGCTTCATAAACTGACGTCGTACCTAGTAGATAGGTAGTATGTAAGATCTTACCTGATCACAACCGTGTCTGAAATGACCAAGATTTCAATCATGTTTTATTTAATATATAGGCTATCAAAGAAATGACCCTTTTTCTCAAAGTATTTGTACATATAATACAGATGGCAACAGCGACAGCGACGGTGATAATAATAATAATAATAACAATAATGAATACTCACTCGTATGTTGTAATGAGAGAAAGAATAAGGGAAATTAATTAATAAATAATTTTACAAGGATAATTTAATTAATAAGTGAGGTGAATGATAGGGAATTTAAGGGAAAACCCTAGAGCTTGCCAGTACCAGTTAAATATTGCTATACCAAAATAACGCTAATTACGGTACAGCATAAAGACCTCCCTCCTATTAACATTGACGCCCTACTCTAACTCTACCTACCCTATCTTGTCTTGCGTACTCTACTCTTCACATTTCTTCTTGATAAATCTTGTTACTTGCGGGAGTTATCTTTTCTAAAGGAGAACTTCAAATATTCATTCTCTTCAATATCATTTTACTTACTCGAGATACCTAAAACTTTCTGTTCCAATAACCTGCTACAACTTTCAAACTTCTACGTTTACTACAAGACGACTGAAAACGCATCCTAAAGCTGGACAAATACGGTATCGCGAACTTGGAATTGCGGAATTTCCGAAATTACATGGGGCTATCCCTAGACTACTTCGCAGAATTATAACAACTTTAAATCAAGAAGGAAGAACATTCCCCTCCACGGCCGCCTCACAGTAGAGCTTGCGAAGATGGGTTTCCTCGGTGTCTATACCGCGTTGTACGACTATGAACCTGCCGGGGAGGGAGAGCTCACTATTAGTGAAGGCGATATCCTTTACGTGCTAGAAAAGAGTGGAGACGACGATTGGTGGAAAGCAAAGAAGAAGGCTTCGGCGGACGATGAGGATGAGCCTGTGGGATTAATTCCCAATAACTATATCCAGGAGGTATGCACAACATTTTACCCTATCAATACATCTCCTATGAGGGTCCTTTCGTAGTAACATATATCATGGATCTGCGGTGTTTAAGTAAGAAGAAAACCAAAATTTGAAAAATGCTTACTTTGTATTCATAGGCACACCCAACAAACAAAGCTCGCGCCCTCTACGATTACACTAGACAAACCGACGAGGAGTTATCATTTACAGAAGATGCACAGCTGGACGTTTATGATACGTCAGATCCAGATTGGATATTGGTCGGCTTTGAGGGAGAATATGGCTTTGCGCCAGCAAACTATATCGAAGTAGGGGAAGAAGTAGTGGCGGAAGCAGGGGAAGAAGAGCCTCCTGCACCTAGTCTCCCGAGCAGATCGCGACCTACACCGGCACCAGCGCCAGTCCTCCGTGAAGAAGTCCCCGAGTCTCCTCCATCACCAGAATCTCCGGCAGTTGCAGCCCCAGCAGCTGCCCTTGCCGGCATATTACAAAGGCGACAATTAGAAGTGCCCGTCTCTCGAGAACCGCCGCAATTCACACCAGAGGCATCGGATGAAGAAGAGCCTCCTACGCCAACGCTACCAGCAAGGCCAGTATCACAAGTCTCACAAACTTCACAAGCCTCAGCACCAGTGCCTAAGCGTAACTACTCTCCAAGACTGCCTGTATCGCCCGGCCTAGTTGCATCGCCGTCTTACAACAGAACATCTTTTCCGGGTGTGGTGGACGAACCTGCTATTCGCTCACCTGGTGGATTCCATATGTACAACATTAGTGAGATGGTGCATGTTATGGGAAAGAAGAAGAAGATGCCCACAACTCTCGGTATAAACAACGCAACTGGCATGATTTTAATTGCTCCCGAACAGGCTAGAGATGGTGCAGAGCAAAGGTGGACAGCAGAAAAGATGACCCATCACTCTATCGAAGGCAAACATGTTTTCTTAGAGCTCGTACGCCCAAGCAGAAGTATTGACTTTCATGCGGGAGCAAAGGATACTGCTATGGAAATTGTGGGTGCTTTGGGAGAACTTGCTGGTGCCGTCAGAGCCGGAGGTCTGAGGGAAATTTATGAGGCTGGAAATGGGACGGGCCTCAAGATGGGGCAGATTCTATATGATTTCATGGCTCAAGGGGATGACGAGGTTACGGTGGCGGTTGGCGATGACGTTATTGTCATCGACGATGTAAAGAGCGATGAATGGTGGATGGTGCGACGGGTCAAGAATGGGAAGGAGGGGGTTGTCCCAAGTAGCTACATCGAAATTACCGGCAAAATGGCACCATCGAGCTCGACTGGTCTCAATGCTGGACGGTCGATTGTCGACCAGAATCGCCTTGAAGAACAGCGCTTGACGGAATCGTTGATGAAGAAGGATGATCAGGTAGGTCCTGGAATTCGATTACCCAAGAGAGACAGTAGTTTGTTCCAGACCAATAATAACCAAATGGGCCAACAGAGAAGACGAGAAAACGGTTCATCAAAATCCGGGAAATCCAGTAAGATCCATCCATTACACAAAAAGTTTATTATATTAACTGTAGCAGAACCGGATCCCGCCAAAGTACGAACTTGGACCGATCGCTCCAAATCTTTTAGCGTTGAAGCCCAATTCCTCGCCTTGAAAGACGGTAAGATAAATCTACACAAAATGAATGGTGTCAAAATTGCCGTGCCGGTTGTGAAAATGTCGGTCGAGGATTTAGAGTATGTTGAACGGATGACGGGTATCTCTCTAGACGAGGATAAACCACTATCGGACATCAAGAAACAGAGAGCATCGCGAATACCCGAGCGGGGATCAAGTAATGGTGCTTTAGGTGCAAGTATACAGCGTGGACCAGAGTATGACTGGTTCCAATTCTTTTTGTCTTGTGAGGTTGCTGTAGGATTGTGTGAGCGGTATTCTCAAGCGTTCCGACGAGATTCTATGGATGAGAGCGTATTACCTGATATTGACTCGGCTGTGCTACGGACACTTGGACTTCGAGAAGGAGATATTATCAAAGTAATGAGGTTTTTGGACAAGAAGTACATGCGACAAGGCGGCAAACGGAATGGTGATGATCCCGACGCAGCTAGCGGCCTCTTTTCGGGACCGGGTGGTACTCTAAAGAACAATACACGTAAAGGTCGGCCGGCCCCTGCTGTGGAGACAAACGATTATGTTGATCCGAAGGCCTTCAACAAGGATGGGACTGAGAAAGCAGCATCTGAAGGTGCTTCAACTCCTGTGCCAGGCGAAAAGGGTGGCTTTGAAGACGATGCATGGGATGTCAAACCATCGAAACAACCTACGCCACAGGCCACGACCAGTCAACCTGCTCAGCCTGTTCCAGCACCGGCACCGGCACCGGCTCCCCTGCAGCCCGCGGTCACCGGATCGATGCAAGAGCTATCATTACTTTCACAACCTTTGGAGCCAACCAACGTATTCGCTGGCATCGGTAACCAGCAAACAGGTGTTCCCGCCAAGCAACCGTCTCCTGGCCCTCTATTCCCACAAAATATCGCTAGACAACATCCTGGCATGCCTGGAACTTCTACACTTATTCCACCTCTCCCCCCTGCTCGACCTCTGTCTGCGCCTCAGGCCACAAGTTCTTTTGCCCCACCTCCATTACAATCCCAGGCGACGGGCTATGGTGCGTTCCAGCCTCAAATCGCTCCTCCTGGTCAAAGCTTGCATGATTTGAATATGCAACGCATGCAGCAGCAACAGCAACAGCAACAGCAGATGCAACAACAAAATTTCATGAACCAGCAACAAACAGGCATGATGCCTAATCCAACGGGATTTAACCAATTTAACCCAAATGCACCAAATAACTTCCAGCAATTTCCTATCCAGACCGGTAACCCTCAACAGCCACAACCTTTCGTGCCCAACCAGACCGGCACACCGTTTGCAAACCCTCCGATTCAACCTTTCCAGCCACTTCAATCACAACCTACCGGATTTCAAAGCTCATTTCCTACCGGTCAGCAATTTCCTCAACAAACTGGCGTCAATTCCTTCCTTCCTCATCCCTTACAGCCACAACAAACTGGCTTCACTTCAAACTTCCCTGCACCAGCAATCCCACAACAGCAGACAGCAACTCCATTGGTCCCACAACAGACTGGGCCAGCGCCACCAGGTAAGTTAATTTTCATCTCATGCAGAACTCTAACTAACATTATTCTAAGTTCGTTTCGGAGTCGGAGATGCAAAGGGAATTGCAGTACAACCAACTGGCAGACGTGCAAATCTTTCCCAAGCTAGTAAGATTTTCCTTCTGCCCAAATACACACGAAATTTACTGACCACTCAGCTCCTCAAAATCCATTTGGATTTTAGGTTGGCACATGTACATTCTACTCTGGCTATTGTTGTTCCTTCTTGTAAAATAGGCGAATATGCATAGCTAAACATCAAGATGGCAATATTTTTTCTTCGTTGCATGGCAATTTACAGATGATAATCAACCGCGGTAGTCATGATTTAGGCGCTCTTACATTTCAGTAGTACAGAGAGACTCATGGGGGTATATAAGATCTTTAATTGATGAAATTTCTGGGCAGGTTCAATATGCAGGAACCTTTGATATATATATGGTTTTTGATAATGCTATTTATAGGTGAAGGGTGATGAATGATCGGGTTCATTGCACTGTAATTATTTAAAGAATCCAATGGATCCAAGTGATCCGAGTGGTGATGGATTTTCATCATCGTTAGAATGATGGTTGTAAATCATGATACTTTATGTTGGTTTACATTAAAAGCTGCAGCAAGAGTAGTTATGTAGTTAGTAAAGGAATTAACACTCGATAATTTGTTGAACCAATACCAATTTATTTGATTATATTGGACCAGTGTGTGATTATCCCACATTCGCTGGTTTGGGTTTAATTGTTGGATACACCCTTGATAGATTTTAGTGAAGTATACTACGATTAATTGCCTACAAACAGTTGGCCCCTTTGCTCGATGAAGAGCGTCGGAAGAGTATATTCAAGGCATTAATAAATGTATTAGGCAATACAAAGGTTGTATTGAATGATCCATTTGGGATTTATTACGTGTTCAACCGTAATTATCTGCGTTGTTGCTTCCTTAAGCAGTCAGCACCTTACTGTAGCTTTTGACACCCTCGCATCGTTTCCACATTGGGCCACACCATCTCAATACCCCGCAACGGTGTAGTGTAACGTGATGGCCATTGTTTTATTGTGCTTAATTTTATGCTTTTATTAACCACCATTTGCCTTTTACTCGTATGTCCCTCAATGCCAACGTTCACGGGAATTACCAGTACTCTCATCCACTCACCATTCGCCCTCTTTCTTCGTCAGAAAAACAAAATGCTTGAGGATCTTCTCCTAAATCCATGGAGCATTTATCTGATCCTAGCAATATCCTGCACACTCGTTCTTATCCTCATCACTCAAAACACAAAACCGCTCGTCCCCGGACCGCTCCTCGCCCGCTTCACCCGCCTCTGGTATGCTCTTGCCATCTATCACGGCTCATACGAGCGCACCATCGTTAAATTGCATAAACTCCACGGTCCAGTAATTCGTATAGCTCCTCATGAATACTCGATTGATTCTGTTACTGCTGCGAAAACCATTTATGCGGTTAATGGCTTCCCGAAAGCGCCATGGTATAAAGCATGGATGCCACCGGATTCTTCAACGGCCTCTTTGTTTTCGGATACAGACCCAAAGAGACATGCGATAAATCGTAGGAAGGTTGCAAATGTTTATAGTATGAGTAGTTTGGTAGGGTATGAGGGGTTTGTGGACGAATGTAGTTTGCTACTTTGTCGGAGGTTTGGGGAAATTGCTGATGGGTCTTCTGAGGGGAAGAATATAGATGGGGATGGATGCGTTGATTTGCAGCATTGGTTGCAGTGTTATGCTTTTGATGTTATTGGGGCAATAACCTTTGGTCGACGATTTGGATTTTTGGATGAAGGGAGGGATAGAGATGGTGTTTTTAGGGCGATTGAACAGAGGAGTTCGTTTGGTACTTTTGCGGGGATATGGCTCGGGATTCATAAATGGACTTATGGGTTGATGCCGAAGACTGGAGGTCATGGATATGTATTTGCATATACGATGAGAAGGATTGAGGAAAAATTGAAGGAGATAGAAAGTGGAAAGGGGGAAGTAAAAGTCGTTCCTTTTCCTCTTTCTCTTTCTCTTCCATCTGGTACGCCGGATATAATGACGAGAATTTTGACGGCGAGTGAAAAGGATCCGGAGAAAGTTACTAGGGGTGACTTGGTAAATACTTGTCAGTCGAATATCGGAGCTGGCAGTGATACGACAGCGATTACGCTGTCGAGCGTGTTATATCATTTGCTGAAGCATCCGAAGACTTTGGAGAAATTGAGACAGGAAATCGATGATGGGGTTAAAGAGGGGAAGGTTTCAGATCCTGTCACTTTCAAAGAAGCTCAGGGATTACCTTATCTTCAAGCCGTGATTAAGGAAGCGTTGAGAGTACATCCTGCTGTGGGATTAGGTCTTCAACGTATCGTCCCTCCTGAAGGTATAACGATCGAAGATATATTCATACCAGGTGGGTCAACAGTCGGGATTAATGCATGGGTTGCGCATCTTAATACAAGTGTATATGGTAATGATGCGGATAAATGGAGACCAGAGAGATGGTTAGAAATAGATGAACAAGGAAGGGGTGGAGAGGTGGAGAAATATTTCTTTGCGTTTGGGATGGGCTCGAGGACTTGTATTGGGAAGAATATTAGTTTGTTGGAGATGGGGAAGTTGATTCCTCAGTTGGTGAGAGGGTTTGATTTTGGGTTGTGTAGGGAGATTGACGGGGAGAAGAAGTGGGTTTCTGAGAATAGGTGGTTTGTTAAACAGAAGAATTTTAGGGGGTGGGTGTTGAGACGAGAAGGCGGAGGGGGAGTTGAGATGAAATAGGATATTTTAGTGGGATATTTAGGCCTCTCTCTCTGATTTTGGTGCAATCAATTTATCAAAAGTTTACCTCACCTAATTACCCAAAAATATGACAGATTTGAAATATATGCAACGCTCTAACGTTCATCTCTTCTTCTGGAGGAAGTGAGAGGATAGTATGAAGAAACATAAACGAACAATAGAATAACGTAAACAAAACTTATTGATATCGTCCGCCCACTTCCAGATCAAAGCAACCCAAAACACCCAACCCAAACTAACTCAATTCCAAAACCCCCCTTTCGCCCAACCCCTTATCTCCAAGCGCCTTTACATCAACCAACAATCCCTTCGCAACAGTCTCTTCCAAGTCTCGTTTGGATACCTTGCATCTTGCTGTGTATTTGCATTGGGCTTTCTCGCCGAAGAAACTTTCGTGTGGGCAGGATACTCCCCAGAGTTCGAGGAGGAGGATGAACTGTTTAGGAAGGAGGTGTTAGTGGATGCAGAAGGTGAGGAGAGAAGAGGGATAGCAGGGCAGTGAGAGGATAAGATGGCGAGGTGTGGATTGCTAGTGGGCGGAAAGGAGGTGAGTAAAGTGGGGTATCAGGAAGAGGGGAGGAAGTGATGATTGTTGGTGGGACACGTATGGTTTGGGAATTGGTAGGTAGAGAGCGCGCGGAGGTGGAAGTTTTGAATGTCTACTTATCTAGTAAAATGAAATACATAACTTACGAGTAAGAGACCGGTAACGACGCTGATGAGTTGAAGAGAATTCAAGGAGGTAGCGAGCGGAAGTAGAATAAGAACTATGCAGACGATAAGACGACTGAACATACGATAACGACTTTGCAAGCGTACACCATCGCTATATTCTTTATGGACGTGAGTTAGAGAGATGATTCCTGTGGCAATAGAGACTCGGTTAGTGATTAGTAGGGAGATTAAAAAAGGCAAGCGAGAGTTCAATTGTGTATTGTATGTCCACATACCCATGCATAAAAGAGCTATTCCGAAACCGGCACAATAGAACCATCTCAGACCATGTGAGATTTCAGTTTCCGATTTCTCTTGATACGCTTCTGTAAGGTATTCGAGCGAGGTATCATGACAATCTCTAGCTACCACAAGTCTGGAAAGTGCAGCTCCTGCAAGTACATAGCTCATTATGAAAGGGAGGTGCGCCAATCCCCAGACTATGGCTGTATTACATCGTGTAAGAATCCCTTCAAGTATATTTATAGGCAGGATATATATATACGTACCAGATATGACATCTCGCCTTATAGCATGAGCAAACAAATCCTTTCCGTCCAATTCGAAATATATCCAGTTGAAAGTAAAAGCTTGTATGAGTCCCAAGACAGCTTTCCCATAAAAGGCATTGAGCCCGAAACCAACTGCACTTTGGTAAATAATAGCTACAACCGAATAGCCAAAAACAAGGGTTACAAAAGCATCTGTTCTTGCGACTTTGTGTTCAATATTTGTAGCGGGATAGAATTCGAATACTCGATCTGCCCATTCTTTAAGTTTGGGGGAGATCCTTCCGGCGCCACGAACGAGTATGATGATAAATACTGCGCCGGTGAGATCAAGTGCTAAGGCTATGGCAATAATGGCGAATCTTCGGGGTAAATCTATATAGATACTACCAATCCAGAGGATACTTGGGATTAGGATGAGTATCGTTTGTGCTATGAGCATGGCTCGAACCATGGGAATACAATAGGCGAGAAAGAAGTAATACAATCCCATGAAGAGACGTGCTGCTAGGTAGAATGCTACGAACATTGAATACGTATGTTCAAAAGCTTCCAACATGTTTATCGTTAGGCTGTTATATACTACTTAGCTTGAGATTCAATCCTAAATTTGAAGCAAAGAAAGGTAGTTCACTGATGATTTCCAACAACATATCACAAAAATAACTGAATACTTACCCTAACAAGCAAGCCATGATAAACATGATGGATATTCTTTGGACAATATCGTCCGTTTCAAACCAAGATATCAGAATGGTGAGATCACCCCAAATCTTCCACGTCATGATAAACGTGATCACAAATCTCAAGAGTTGATAACCGGTCGCATTCTCCGCTGCACGGTCTCCATTAATAGCAAGAATCCCAACATAAAGTAGATCCACAAACAGCTCGAACGAAGCTACTTCTGTGGTTTCCGATGCTCGCCAAAGGAGACCTTTGTGGAAATATTGTCTGACTGTTGGCTGTAACAAGTTATGTTAGTTGATCACAATATAAAGCATGAAATGGTTTGGCATGGAGACACAAAAATAGAATACTGTCCGATTACCTTTTTGTAAAGTTTCATAATCCTTCCATTTCTTCGTTCGGCATCCCAGTCTTTATGCTCATGTTCATCTGGACGATGATATCCACTGATTGATGAAGCAGAACTTTGGGGATTTGATCCATCATCATATGTCCTCAAATGGGCACTATACCCATATTTTGAAAAATTCGCATCCAATGAAACAGCATGATCTGTTAGCATGTGCAGCTCCGAAACAAGTACATCCAATTCTGTCCTCACAGCCTCAAATTCATCATATGTATCTCCATGCTTATCTTTGAGCGCTTGTCGTTTTCCCTCATGATGAGTATGGGCGCGGCGAAGAGCATCAATATGTTCTGGAGAACCATTAATTACGAGATCAAATGGTTGATCTTTTTCTATAGCAATCAGTCTTTGTCGGAGATTCTCCGCTTCTTCTGGTGATGGTGCTATATGTACTTGTCGCCCATCAGGTAACATGAAATTACGTACTCGACGACTGCGGTGATGATGACTGCGGGGAGTGGTTGTCCCATGGGATAGATTGGGAGTTGTAGACATTATTTTAATACATGAAGTGACAATTGAAGGTGGAAAAGAATTGTTCAGTACAATAATGCCATGTTGTAATTATATTAGGTACATGATTTAGTGGCTGATTATACAGTACAAGGACTTCTAAGCATTTTGTGGCTTGAAAGAATGAAGAAATGCAGAGTTGTGTTGGCGCCGCTTATCTTTCAGCTCTTCCTTAACTTAACCTTAAACTACCAATGTCATTTCCGCCATTCTGTCAATTAGTGAAGATATACTTGGATTCGATTTTGATATTTTATTGATATTGTAAAGACTGTACCGTATACTCCAAGTCTGGTTAGTGAAGATAAGGTTTCGAGTAGACTCAGTAAAGCTTAGAATTTAGAAAGGGGAAGTCAATCGAATAATTCTTATTAATAATCATATACCAGTACTGGTAACTATTCCAATTTTGGTTAGTCATCATTACTGGTGGAGTCAGTGCAATTGAGTTAAATATTTTTAACAATCTCGTCTGAACTTGTCAAAATTACAAATATATGCCTTTAATTTGTTAAATCTTCAACATCACCTACGTATTTTATATCATCAACGACACCATATGAGAACTCTCCTCAACCTAATACCAATCAATCTAAAGTTTTCTGGTACTTTCAAAGTCTCTTCTCTACCGGTACTTCGCACAGATATCGCTGTTGTTATTTCCCCAGGACCCTAGATTACTAGATACTGTCATGATATATGCGAATAGTTTCATCTATTTATGTACAAAGTATTATCACTGTCAGCGCACGATACATATATAAATATAGAAACCCCGAGTCTAATGAATGAGATGATTTGGACGTAGGAGAATTTTTACTTACCACTAACAAACTCTCTGCCGGTTTTCCAAATTTCCACAAGTTCTAAGCTTGAAACTTGCAAACCGGGAGAGAGTAGATGAAGTCTATTCTGAACGAATAATGGGCATCACAAATTACTTATCGCTTTTACTTGATTAAATGACAACTGCGAAGTCAAAAAATACCCATGTCATACTTCGTCTTGAAGTTTATCTTAAGAGTTCTGTCCAGTAGAGCCATGAACCTCAGTTTGTTGTACTGCGGCGTCAATCAATCAGTTGGATGATTCTCGAACTGAAGACAATTTAGTTACAGGTATATTGAGGCAGTTATTAACATGAATTGAGCTAGTTTTCCGAGACAAACTTCAACACTCAATTATATTGGGTCATTTCTCTCTCAAGTACCGGTACAGGAAGAAGAATATCAAATTTACAAAGGGATCTGGGGTGAAACTCATCATGCTTGAAACTGGGTTCAGTCAGAGATCGCCCCCAAGAAACGATTTTATCCTAGGTATACCTAGTTTTCGCACAGACAAGCTTCCAACCTTCAGCTTAAGGTTATTTCTCCCACGATAAACAAGCATTCCCCAGCTAATATTGTCCATTTAGACCAAACTATGTCTAAAAAAAAAGAAGACTGAGGCCGTGATGTTTGAAATTTTTCTTACGAGAAGGGACCTGTGCTTTAAGTGGTCGTCTCCGCATATGAGATCTTTGATATTACTCAACGGATCGTGCTGTGGAGTGCCCGCGGAATTCCACCTGCCGGTTTAGAATAGAACGAATTTGCTATCGTTTGCCTATTCCAAGCCAAAAAAAACTGGCGTGGCTATGTTATCTTGATTATCCCTTCATATTAAGCCAGGAAATGAATCTTAATAGCCCGTTCTATAGCACAAGTGTGTAAAGGACATCCATATATGGCAGATGAGTTTGAGTTCAAGGTGAACTTCCTTAGTTCTATAGTTAGAATTTGCAAGTATATGAGGGTCCAATGACTTTCCGGGGTTGCAACTTGAAGGTTGGGGATGACCTGGGCATCTGAAAACCAGAACCCACATTTATCACTCTACCCTACTCGAGTATCTACCCTGGGAACTTCACAATGAGAATGATCGCTGATTGTGGTTTCTGATAACCCTGAGCTGGTCTGAATATCTCCAATTTTAGAAGAGTTTCGAACTCTGTTTTGCTCTAATCTTTGCACCGAGTAAATCTTACAATATCAGGGAGTGGGTCTTTACGAAATATACTCCATGCGCTCCCGTAGTTCGACTCGAGTTGCGCTTAGGAAGTTAGGATAGTTACTAAAGAGGTTTCATTCCATTTTTGGATTGTGCCAATGAGCTAAAATTGGATGTTCGAAGGCATTCAACATGACCATAACACATTCCAACCATGCACACTTGCGATCTTGAATGGGTGGCCTTGGAGCAAGAAGTCTTGATGTCATTCATTCAGTTTCGCTTTCTATCCCACTTGGTGTTTTGAAGCTCCAGATGCTATTCTTGACCATCGCGACTTTTCCCTTAATCACAAATATATCTAGGACGCTCCCACCCGTTGTCTATACCTCATACGCCTAGTCATTTTAGTAATAGTTTTAGTTGCTTGTCACTTTCCTATTCGTCCTATCTTTCTCAGTCTAATGTTGACAGGCTCAACTCAACGATCCTTAACCTTTTATTATTAACTCTTACTTATTATATAAACATATTCTCACCATGCGTGGTCAACTAATCTTTCAATACGCGCTGGTCGCATGCGCTACTTCGGTATATGCTGCCCCAGTCATATCAGATACAGTGAACTATGCCGTTGAGGCCAGGGAGCCTTTTGTCGTCGATGGAAAGGTCTTCGACGAGTACGTGTTTATCATTCTTCACTACTTCTATCATGATATATACTTACATAAACATAGGAGACAAAACCCAGCTGAAGCTGTCCCACCTGCAGAGGTAGGATCAGCAGCAGCTCCTGCCGCAGGACCAGCCGGCGGACCTAAGGCGGCAAAGAACGGAACGACACCAGCAACTGGAAAGCCAGCAAATACTCCTGGAGCAGCAGCAGCAGGCGGTAAAGCTCCTAAGGCTGCAAATAACGGAACAGCACCAGCAAAGGGTCCTGGAGCCGCAGCAGCAGCCCCTAAAGCTCCTAA